>OY751320.1:2721251-2733751 GCA_963564615.1 Rhorus exstirpatorius
GAACATCGCTTGGATGATCGAACCCGATTGGGGGTGTTCTCAAACATACTCATTTTTTAATGATTTTCTCGGACGCTAGAAATATATATTCTGAGCGACCCGAAGTGCCGAACTTGTTAAAAGTTGACACGATCGTGAATTTGCTCACACTTTCTTCAACATTTTTGTATTGTCGTAGTGAAAGGTGTATTTTCGCCCGGTATTGGGTGAGTTGATGCTTCGCATGTTTTCGTATTTTAATAAAATACATTTTCGTACATCCGTTAGGATCTACCACATAAGAGCCATTCGGTCAAAGACACCGACCCGTGGTAATGTTGCGTTTTATAAAGTACAAATAATAAGCATCGTATGAGAGGCCAGCCCGACACGACGTGTCGTCGCTGCGCTCTCCCTTATAGATACGAGCCCGCGCGGATGTCGCCCGACGAGGTACGGTGAATAACACGCGCGTAGAGGGGCGAAATCTCCGTCCAGCGCTCGGGAGCCGGATCGTCAGTTCGGACATAGAGCCGTGAACTCGCTATCCGTGAACTCTCGTATCATCGTTGAAATATAACAACGAATAATTAATGAATATTATTCTTCAATCCGAGACCCCCGTTGCATGAATAATTAAGGAAAAAAAAAAAAAAATTTCGATTATTAAATTTTTACTGCGAAAAAACAGTTCAATCGGTCCATCCGAGAAAAATTTCGGATCTCCGTATCGTTGAAGAAAAAAGAGTAATAATTTTGAAAAAATTATCATAAATCCGTGGACACCGTTGAAATAATAAAAAAAATTGAAAAAAAAAAAATTCCGATTATTGAATTTTTACTGAAAAAAAAACAGTCCGATCGGACCATTATCTCTCTGTATCGTTGAAGAAAAACATGGAATAATTTTGAAAAAATTATCGTGAATCCGTGGATGCCGTTAGAAAAATAAAAAAAATTGAAAAAAAAAAAATTTCGATTATTGAATTTTTACTGAAAAAAAAACGGTCCGATCGAAAAAAAAACTAAGTCCAAATTCCGGGATGGACCGTTCCGAGAAAAATTCCGGGATGGACCGTTTCGAGAAAAATTCCGGGATGGACCGTTTCGAGAATAATTCCGGGATGGTGCGATAGACCATTATCTCTCTGTATCGTTGAAGAAAAACATTGAATAATTTTGAAAAAATTATCGTGAATCCGTGAATGCCGTTGAAAAAATAAAAAAAATTGAAAAAAGAAAAATTCCGATTATTGAAGTTTTACTGAAAAAAAAACGGTCCGATCGAAAAAAAAACTAAGTCCAAATTCCGGGATGGACCGTTCCGAGAAAAATTCCGGGATGGACCGTTTCGAGAAAAATTCCGGGATGGACCGTTTCGAGAATAATTCCGGGATGGTGCGATAGACCATTATCTCTCTGTATCGTTGAAGAAAAACATTGAATAATTTTGAAAAAATTATCGTGAATCCGTGAATGCCGTTGAAAAAATAAAAAAAATTGAAAAAAGAAAAATTCCGATTATTGAAGTTTTACTGAAAAAAAAACGGTCCGATCGAAAAAAAAACTAAGTCCAAATTCCGGGATGGACCGTTCCGAGAAAAATTCCGGGATGGTGCGATAGACCATTATCTCTCTGTATCGTTGAAGAAAAACATTGAATAATTTTGAAAAAATTATCGCGAATCCGTGAATGCCGTTGAAAAAATAAAAAAAATTGAAAAAAGAAAAATTCCGATTATTGAAGTTTTACTGAAAAAAAAACGGTCCGATCGAAAAAAAAACTAAGTCCAAATTCCGGGATGGACCGTTCCGAGAAAAATTCCGGGATGGACCGTTTCGAGAATAATTCCGGGATGGTGCGATAGACCATTATCTCTCTGTATCGTTGAAGAAAAACATTGAATAATTTTGAAAAAATTATCGCGAATCCGTGAATGCCGTTGAAAAAATAAAAAAAATTGAAAAAAGAAAAATTCCGATTATTGAAGTTTTACTGAAAAAAAAACGGTCCGATCGAAAAAAAAACTAAGTCCAAATTCCGGGATGGACCGTTCCGAGAAAAATTCCCGGATGGACCGTTTCGAGAATAATTCCGGGATGGTGCGATAGACCATTATCTCTCTGTATCGTTGAAGAAAAACATTGAATAATTTTGAAAAAATTATCGTGAATCCGTGGATGCCGTTAGAAAAATAAAAAAAATTGAAAAAAAAAAAATTTCGATTATTGAATTTTTACTGAAAAAAAAACGGTCCGATCGAAAAAAAAACTAAGTCCAAATTCCGGGATGGACCGTTCCGAGAAAAATTCCGGGATGGACCGTTTCGAGAAAAATTCCGGGATGGTGCGATAGACCATTATCTCTCTGTATCGTTGAAGAAAAACATTGAATAATTTTGAAAAAATTATCGCGAATCCGTGAATGCCGTTGAAAAAATAAAAAAAATTGAAAAAAGAAAAATTCCGATTATTGAAGTTTTACTGAAAAAAAAACGGTCCGATCGAAAAAAAAACTAAGTCCAAATTCCGGGATGGACCGTTCCGAGAAAAATTCCGGGATGGACCGTTTCGAGAATAATTCCGGGATGGTGCGATAGACCATTATCTCTCTGTATCGTTGAAGAAAAACATTGAATAATTTTGAAAAAATTATCGTGAATCCGTGAATGCCGTTGAAAAAATAAAAAAAATTGAAAAAAGAAAAATTCCGATTATTGAAGTTTTACTGAAAAAAAAACGGTCCGATCGAAAAAAAAACTAAGTCCAAATTCCGGGATGGACCGTTCCGAGAAAAATTCCGGGATGGACCGTTTCGAGAAAAATTCCGGGATGGACCGTTTCGAGAAAAATTCCGGGATGGTGCGATAGACCATTATCTCTCTGTATCGTTGAAGAAAAACATTGAATAATTTTGAAAAAATTATCGCGAATCCGTGAATGCCGTTGAAAAAATAAAAAAAATTGAAAAAAGAAAAATTCCGATTATTGAAGTTTTACTGAAAAAAAAACGGTCCGATCGAAAAAAAAACTAAGTCCAAATTCCGGGATGGACCGTTCCGAGAAAAATTCCGGGATGGACCGTTTCGAGAAAAATTCCGGGATGGTGCGATAGACCATTATCTCTCTGTATCGTTGAAGAAAAACATTGAATAATTTTGAAAAAATTATCGCGAATCCGTGAATGCCGTTGAAAAAATAAAAAAAATTGAAAAAAGAAAAATTCCGATTATTGAAGTTTTACTGAAAAAAAAACGGTCCGATCGAAAAAAAAACTAAGTCCAAATTCCGGGATGGACCGTTCCGAGAAAAATTCCGGGATGGACCGTTTCGAGAAAAATTCCGGGATGGTGCGATAGACCATTATCTCTCTGTATCGTTGAAGAAAAACATTGAATAATTTTGAAAAAATTATCGCGAATCCGTGAATGCCGTTGAAAAAATAAAAAAAATTGAAAAAAGAAAAATTCCGATTATTGAAGTTTTACTGAAAAAAAAACGGTCCGATCGAAAAAAAAACTAAGTCCAAATTCCGGGATGGACCGTTCCGAGAAAAATTCCGGGATGGACCGTTTCGAGAAAAATTCCGGGATGGACCGTTTCGAGAAAAATTCCGGGATGGTGCGATAGACCATTATCTCTCTGTATCGTTGAAGAAAAACATTGAATAATTTTGAAAAAATTATCGCGAATCCGTGAATGCCGTTGAAAAAATAAAAAAAATTGAAAAAAGAAAAATTCCGATTATTGAAGTTTTACTGAAAAAAAAACGGTCCGATCGAAAAAAAAACTAAGTCCAAATTCCGGGATGGACCGTTCCGAGAAAAATTCCGGGATGGACCGTTTCGAGAAAAATTCCGGGATGGTGCGATAGACCATTATCTCTCTGTATCGTTGAAGAAAAACATTGAATAATTTTGAAAAAATTATCGCGAATCCGTGAATGCCGTTGAAAAAATAAAAAAAATTGAAAAAAGAAAAATTCCGATTATTGAAGTTTTACTGAAAAAAAAACGGTCCGATCGAAAAAAAAACTAAGTCCAAATTCCGGGATGGACCGTTCCGAGAAAAATTCCGGGATGGACCGTTTCGAGAAAAATTCCGGGATGGACCGTTTCGAGAAAAATTCCGGGATGGTGCGATAGACCATTATCTCTCTGTATCGTTGAAGAAAAACATTGAATAATTTTGAAAAAATTATCGCGAATCCGTGAATGCCGTTGAAAAAATAAAAAAAATTGAAAAAAGAAAAATTCCGATTATTGAAGTTTTACTGAAAAAAAAACGGTCCGATCGAAAAAAAAACTAAGTCCAAATTCCGGGATGGACCGTTCCGAGAAAAATTCCGGGATGGACCGTTTCGAGAAAAATTCCGGGATGGTGCGATAGACCATTATCTCTCTGTATCGTTGAAGAAAAACATTGAATAATTTTGAAAAAATTATCGCGAATCCGTGAATGCCGTTGAAAAAATAAAAAAAATTGAAAAAAGAAAAATTCCGATTATTGAAGTTTTACTGAAAAAAAAACGGTCCGATCGAAAAAAAAACTAAGTCCAAATTCCGGGATGGACCGTTCCGAGAAAAATTCCGGGATGGACCGTTTCGAGAAAAATTCCGGGATGGACCGTTTCGAGAAAAATTCCGGGATGGTGCGATAGACCATTATCTCTCTGTATCGTTGAAGAAAAACATTGAATAATTTTGAAAAAATTATCGCGAATCCGTGAATGCCGTTGAAAAAATAAAAAAAATTGAAAAAAGAAAAATTCCGATTATTGAAGTTTTACTGAAAAAAAAACGGTCCGATCGAAAAAAAAACTAAGTCCAAATTCCGGGATGGACCGTTCCGAGAAAAATTCCGGGATGGACCGTTTCGAGAAAAATTCCGGGATGGTGCGATAGACCATTATCTCTCTGTATCGTTGAAGAAAAACATTGAATAATTTTGAAAAAATTATCGCGAATCCGTGAATGCCGTTGAAAAAATAAAAAAAATTGAAAAAAGAAAAATTCCGATTATTGAAGTTTTACTGAAAAAAAAACGGTCCGATCGAAAAAAAAACTAAGTCCAAATTCCGGGATGGACCGTTCCGAGAAAAATTCCGGGATGGACCGTTTCGAGAATAATTCCGGGATGGTGCGATAGACCATTATCTCTCTGTATCGTTGAAGAAAAACATTGAATAATTTTGAAAAAATTATCGCGAATCCGTGAATGCCGTTGAAAAAATAAAAAAAATTGAAAAAAGAAAAATTCCGATTATTGAAGTTTTACTGAAAAAAAAACGGTCCGATCGAAAAAAAAACTAAGTCCAAATTCCGGGATGGACCGTTCCGAGAAAAATTCCCGGATGGACCGTTTCGAGAATAATTCCGGGATGGTGCGATAGACCATTATCTCTCTGTATCGTTGAAGAAAAACATTGAATAATTTTGAAAAAATTATCGTGAATCCGTGGATGCCGTTAGAAAAATAAAAAAAATTGAAAAAAAAAAAATTTCGATTATTGAATTTTTACTGAAAAAAAAACGGTCCGATCGAAAAAAAAACTAAGTCCAAATTCCGGGATGGACCGTTCCGAGAAAAATTCCGGGATGGACCGTTTCGAGAAAAATACCGGGATGGTGCGATAGACCATTATCTCTCTGTATCGTTGAAGAAAAACATTGAATAATTTTGAAAAAATTATCGCGAATCCGTGAATGCCGTTGAAAAAATAAAAAAAATTGAAAAAAGAAAAATTCCGATTATTGAAGTTTTACTGAAAAAAAAACGGTCCGATCGAAAAAAAAACTAAGTCCAAATTCCGGGATGGACCGTTCCGAGAAAAATTCCGGGATGGACCGTTTCGAGAAAAATTCCGGGATGGTGCGATTGACCATTATCTCTCTGTATCGTTGAAGAAAAACATTGAATAATTTTGAAAAAATTATCGCGAATCCGTGAATGCCGTTGAAAAAATAAAAAAAATTGAAAAAAGAAAAATTCCGATTATTGAAGTTTTACTGAAAAAAAAACGGTCCGATCGAAAAAAAAACTAAGTCCAAATTCCGGGATGGACCGTTCCGAGAAAAATTCCGGGATGGACCGTTTCGAGAAAAATTCCGGGATGGTGCGATAGACCATTATCTCTCTGTATCGTTGAAGAAAAACATTGAATAATTTTGAAAAAATTATCGCGAATCCGTGAATGCCGTTGAAAAAATAAAAAAAATTGAAAAAAGAAAAATTCCGATTATTGAAGTTTTACTGAAAAAAAAACGGTCCGATCGAAAAAAAAACTAAGTCCAAATTCCGGGATGGACCGTTCCGAGAAAAATTCCGGGATGGACCGTTTCGAGAAAAATTCCGGGATGGACCGTTTCGAGAAAAATTCCGGGATGGTGCGATAGACCATTATCTCTCTGTATCGTTGAAGAAAAACATTGAATAATTTTGAAAAAATTATCGCGAATCCGTGAATGCCGTTGAAAAAATAAAAAAAATTGAAAAAAGAAAAATTCCGATTATTGAAGTTTTACTGAAAAAAAAACGGTCCGATCGAAAAAAAAACTAAGTCCAAATTCCGGGATGGACCGTTCCGAGAAAAATTCCGGGATGGACCGTTTCGAGAATAATTCCGGGATGGTGCGATAGACCATTATCTCTCTGTATCGTTGAAGAAAAACATTGAATAATTTTGAAAAAATTATCGCGAATCCGTGAATGCCGTTGAAAAAATAAAAAAAATTGAAAAAAGAAAAATTCCGATTATTGAAGTTTTACTGAAAAAAAAACGGTCCGATCGAAAAAAAAACTAAGTCCAAATTCCGGGATGGACCGTTCCGAGAAAAATTCCCGGATGGACCGTTTCGAGAATAATTCCGGGATGGTGCGATAGACCATTATCTCTCTGTATCGTTGAAGAAAAACATTGAATAATTTTGAAAAAATTATCGTGAATCCGTGGATGCCGTTAGAAAAATAAAAAAAATTGAAAAAAAAAAAATTTCGATTATTGAATTTTTACTGAAAAAAAAACGGTCCGATCGAAAAAAAAACTAAGTCCAAATTCCGGGATGGACCGTTCCGAGAAAAATTCCGGGATGGACCGTTTCGAGAAAAATTCCGGGATGGTGCGATAGACCATTATCTCTCTGTATCGTTGAAGAAAAACATTGAATAATTTTGAAAAAATTATCGCGAATCCGTGAATGCCGTTGAAAAAATAAAAAAAATTGAAAAAAGAAAAATTCCGATTATTGAAGTTTTACTGAAAAAAAAACGGTCCGATCGAAAAAAAAACTAAGTCCAAATTCCGGGATGGACCGTTCCGAGAAAAATTCCGGGATGGACCGTTTCGAGAATAATTCCGGGATGGTGCGATAGACCATTATCTCTCTGTATCGTTGAAGAAAAACATTGAATAATTTTGAAAAAATTATCGTGAATCCGTGAATGCCGTTGAAAAAATAAAAAAAATTGAAAAAAGAAAAATTCCGATTATTGAAGTTTTACTGAAAAAAAAACGGTCCGATCGAAAAAAAAACTAAGTCCAAATTCCGGGATGGACCGTTCCGAGAAAAATTCCGGGATGGACCGTTTCGAGAAAAATTCCGGGATGGACCGTTTCGAGAAAAATTCCGGGATGGTGCGATAGACCATTATCTCTCTGTATCGTTGAAGAAAAACATTGAATAATTTTGAAAAAATTATCGCGAATCCGTGAATGCCGTTGAAAAAATAAAAAAAATTGAAAAAAGAAAAATTCCGATTATTGAAGTTTTACTGAAAAAAAAACGGTCCGATCGAAAAAAAAACTAAGTCCAAATTCCGGGATGGACCGTTCCGAGAAAAATTCCGGGATGGACCGTTTCGAGAAAAATTCCGGGATGGTGCGATAGACCATTATCTCTCTGTATCGTTGAAGAAAAACATTGAATAATTTTGAAAAAATTATCGCGAATCCGTGAATGCCGTTGAAAAAATAAAAAAAATTGAAAAAAGAAAAATTCCGATTATTGAAGTTTTACTGAAAAAAAAACGGTCCGATCGAAAAAAAAACTAAGTCCAAATTCCGGGATGGACCGTTCCGAGAAAAATTCCGGGATGGACCGTTTCGAGAAAAATTCCGGGATGGTGCGATAGACCATTATCTCTCTGTATCGTTGAAGAAAAACATTGAATAATTTTGAAAAAATTATCGCGAATCCGTGAATGCCGTTGAAAAAATAAAAAAAATTGAAAAAAGAAAAATTCCGATTATTGAAGTTTTACTGAAAAAACAACGGTCCGATCGAAAAAAAAACTAAGTCCAAATTCCGGGATGGACCGTTCCGAGAAAAATTCCGGGATGGACCGTTTCGAGAAAAATTCCGGGATGGACCGTTTCGAGAAAAATTCCGGGATGGTGCGATAGACCATTATCTCTCTGTATCGTTGAAGAAAAACATTGAATAATTTTGAAAAAATTATCGCGAATCCGTGAATGCCGTTGAAAAAATAAAAAAAATTGAAAAAAGAAAAATTCCGATTATTGAAGTTTTACTGAAAAAAAAACGGTCCGATCGAAAAAAAAACTAAGTCCAAATTCCGGGATGGACCGTTCCGAGAAAAATTCCGGGATGGACCGTTTCGAGAAAAATTCCGGGATGGTGCGATAGACCATTATCTCTCTGTATCGTTGAAGAAAAACATTGAATAATTTTGAAAAAATTATCGCGAATCCGTGAATGCCGTTGAAAAAATAAAAAAAATTGAAAAAAGAAAAATTCCGATTATTGAAGTTTTACTGAAAAAAAAACGGTCCGATCGAAAAAAAAACTAAGTCCAAATTCCGGGATGGACCGTTCCGAGAAAAATTCCGGGATGGACCGTTTCGAGAAAAATTCCGGGATGGACCGTTTCGAGAAAAATTCCGGGATGGTGCGATAGACCATTATCTCTCTGTATCGTTGAAGAAAAACATTGAATAATTTTGAAAAAATTATCGCGAATCCGTGAATGCCGTTGAAAAAATAAAAAAAATTGAAAAAAGAAAAATTCCGATTATTGAAGTTTTACTGAAAAAAAAACGGTCCGATCGAAAAAAAAACTAAGTCCAAATTCCGGGATGGACCGTTCCGAGAAAAATTCCGGGATGGACCGTTTCGAGAAAAATTCCGGGATGGTGCGATAGACCATTATCTCTCTGTATCGTTGAAGAAAAACATTGAATAATTTTGAAAAAATTATCGCGAATCCGTGAATGCCGTTGAAAAAATAAAAAAAATTGAAAAAAGAAAAATTCCGATTATTGAAGTTTTACTGAAAAAAAAACGGTCCGATCGAAAAAAAAACTAAGTCCAAATTCCGGGATGGACCGTTCCGAGAAAAATTCCGGGATGGACCGTTTCGAGAAAAATTCCGGGATGGACCGTTTCGAGAAAAATTCCGGGATGGTGCGATAGACCATTATCTCTCTGTATCGTTGAAGAAAAACATTGAATAATTTTGAAAAAATTATCGCGAATCCGTGAATGCCGTTGAAAAAATAAAAAAAATTGAAAAAAGAAAAATTCCGATTATTGAAGTTTTACTGAAAAAAAAACGGTCCGATCGAAAAAAAAACTAAGTCCAAATTCCGGGATGGACCGTTCCGAGAAAAATTCCGGGATGGACCGTTTCGAGAAAAATTCCGGGATGGTGCGATAGACCATTATCTCTCTGTATCGTTGAAGAAAAACATTGAATAATTTTGAAAAAATTATCGCGAATCCGTGAATGCCGTTGAAAAAATAAAAAAAATTGAAAAAAGAAAAATTCCGATTATTGAAGTTTTACTGAAAAAAAAACGGTCCGATCGAAAAAAAAACTAAGTCCAAATTCCGGGATGGACCGTTCCGAGAAAAATTCCGGGATGGACCGTTTCGAGAATAATTCCGGGATGGTGCGATAGACCATTATCTCTCTGTATCGTTGAAGAAAAACATTGAATAATTTTGAAAAAATTATCGCGAATCCGTGAATGCCGTTGAAAAAATAAAAAAAATTGAAAAAAGAAAAATTCCGATTATTGAAGTTTTACTGAAAAAAAAACGGTCCGATCGAAAAAAAAACTAAGTCCAAATTCCGGGATGGACCGTTCCGAGAAAAATTCCGGGATGGACCGTTTCGAGAAAAATTCCGGGATGGTGCGATAGACCATTATCTCTCTGTATCGTTGAAGAAAAACATTGAATAATTTTGAAAAAATTATCGCGAATCCGTGAATGCCGTTGAAAAAATAAAAAAAATTGAAAAAAGAAAAATTCCGATTATTGAAGTTTTACTGAAAAAAAAAAGGGTCCGATCGAAAAAAAAACTAAGTCCAAATTCCGGGATGGACCGTTCCGAGAAAAATTCCGGGATGGACCGTTTCGAGAAAAATTCCGGGATGGACCGTTTCGAGAAAAATTCCGGGATGGTGCGATAGACCATTATCTCTCTGTATCGTTGAAGAAAAACATTGAATAATTTTGAAAAAATTATCGCGAATCCGTGAATGCCGTTGAAAAAATAAAAAAAATTGAAAAAAGAAAAATTCCGATTATTGAAGTTTTACTGAAAAAAAAACGGTCCGATCGAAAAAAAAACTAAGTCCAAATTCCGGGATGGACCGTTCCGAGAAAAATTCCGGGATGGACCGTTTCGAGAAAAATTCCGGGATGGACCGTTTCGAGAATAATTCCGGGATGGTGCGATAGACCATTATCTCTCTGTATCGTTGAAGAAAAACATTGAATAATTTTGAAAAAATTATCGTGAATCCGTGAATGCCGTTGAAAAAATAAAAAAAATTGAAAAAAGAAAAATTCCGATTATTGAAGTTTTACTGAAAAAAAAACGGTCCGATCGAAAAAAAAACTAAGTCCAAATTCCGGGATGGACCGTTTCGAGAATAATTCCGGGATGGTGCGATAGACCATTATCTCTCTGTATCGTTGAAGAAAAACATTGAATAATTTTGAAAAAATTATCGCGAATCCGTGAATGCCGTTGAAAAAATAAAAAAAATTGAAAAAAGAAAAATTCCGATTATTGAAGTTTTACTGAAAAAAAAACGGTCCGATCGAAAAAAAAACTAAGTCCAAATTCCGGGATGGACCGTTCCGAGAAAAATTCCGGGATGGACCGTTTCGAGAATAATTCCGGGATGGTGCGATAGACCATTATCTCTCTGTATCGTTGAAGAAAAACATTGAATAATTTTGAAAAAATTATCGCGAATCCGTGAATGCCGTTGAAAAAATAAAAAAAATTGAAAAAAGAAAAATTCCGATTATTGAAGTTTTACTGAAAAAAAAACGGTCCGATCGAAAAAAAAACTAAGTCCAAATTCCGGGATGGACCGTTCCGAGAAAAATTCCGGGATGGACCGTTTCGAGAAAAATTCCGGGATGGACCGTTTCGAGAATAATTCCGGGATGGTGCGATAGACCATTATCTCTCTGTATCGTTGAAGAAAAACATTGAATAATTTTGAAAAAATTATCGTGAATCCGTGAATGCCGTTGAAAAAATAAAAAAAATTGAAAAAAGAAAAATTCCGATTATTGAAGTTTTACTGAAAAAAAAACGGTCCGATCGAAAAAAAAACTAAGTCCAAATTCCGGGATGGACCGTTCCGAGAAAAATTCCGGGATGGACCGTTTCGAGAATAATTCCGGGATGGTGCGATAGACCATTATCTCTCTGTATCGTTGAAGAAAAACATTGAATAATTTTGAAAAAATTATCGCGAATCCGTGAATGCCGTTGAAAAAATAAAAAAAATTGAAAAAAGAAAAATTCCGATTATTGAAGTTTTACTGAAAAAAAAACGGTCCGATCGAAAAAAAAACTAAGTCCAAATTCCGGGATGGACCGTTCCGAGAAAAATTCCGGGATGGACCGTTTCGAGAATAATTCCGGGATGGTGCGATAGACCATTATCTCTCTGTATCGTTGAAGAAAAACATTGAATAATTTTGAAAAAATTATCGCGAATCCGTGAATGCCGTTGAAAAAATAAAAAAAATTGAAAAAAGAAAAATTCCGATTATTGAAGTTTTACTGCAAAGAAAACAGTCCATACGGTCCATCCGAGAAAAATTTCGGATCTCCATATCGTTGAAGAAAAACGAGGAATAATTTTGAAAAAATTATCATAAATCCGTGGACACCGTTGAAATAATAAAAAAAATTGAAAAAAAAAAAAATCCGATTATTGAATTTTTACTGAAAAAAAAACGGTCCGATCGGACCATTATCTCTCTGTATCGTTGAAGAAAAACGTGGAATAATTTTGAAAAAATTATCGTGAATTCGTGAATGCCGTTGAAAAAATAAAAAAAATAAAAAAAAAAAAAATCCCGATTATTGAATTTTTACTGCAAAGAAAACAGTCCGATCGGACCATTATCTCTCTGTATCGTTGAAGAAAAACATGGAATAATTTTGAAAAAATTATCGTAAATCCGTGAGCACCGTCGAAAAAATAAAAAAAATTGAAAAAAAAAAAATTCCGATTATTGAATTTT
>OY751320.1:2736251-2753751 GCA_963564615.1 Rhorus exstirpatorius
CAGCCTTGACACCGGTCGGTCAGCTCGGGTACGCGGGTACGCCATACCCGAAAGGGCCGGGGCCATACGACCTCCTGCACCCTCCCCTGCGTCACTCCTTCAAACTACTCGATGACAGCGGCCTGGGTCCTCTCGTCGAAGGCCCATCCCGCGAAGCTCCTGAAGGCCCGGAAGTTCTCAGGGGAGGCGACGACCCCTCGAAGCTCCCAAGCCCCATCCTCGTCACGCTGTACTCCCATGGCGGCCAAGTCTCGACGTTCCTCGTACAACCGACACTCCAGCAGAACATGCGTGGAGGTCTCCTCTCCTTCACCGCACCGGCACATTGGCGTCTCCGAAAGAGCTCTCTGGTGGAGAAACTCGTTCAAGGATCCGTGCCCCGTCAGCAGATATCCCGTGGGCAGTCCGAAGCAGCTTACCCTCAGGAGCTCCGCCGGCCCTTTTGGGTCAGGGACATACAAGAATGTAGCCCTGCCCTTCGGGCACTCCTGCCAGCGTCTGGTCCATTCCCTCCAAACGAATTCGCGCACTCTGGCCCTGGTCGAGGGCTCGTCCTCAGCATCTAGCACCGGGAGCCCCCATGGGACCGGCAGGCCCTTCCGCAGGAAAAACGCTGCTTCGAGGCATTTCGCCTCCAAGTCCCATGGGAGCACCCCCATTAATACCGTCATCGCCTCCGTCGAGACGGTGCGACAGACGCACAGTGCGGCGTGGAGCACCGAGCGTTGCGCCCGGTTTAGCTCGTCGCGTGCCGTCACTCTTGCCCTCACGTACGGACCCCAGACCGACGCTCCATACAGCGCGCATGGGACGAAGAGTCCTCGGTACCAGGACCCAACGGTCCCACGCCGGAGTCCCCAGTCCCGTCGCATCACTCGTCGCAGCTGGCATACCAGGGCGGCGATCGTCTCACGGATCCCTCGCAGGTGCGGCGCGAAACTAAACCGCTCACCCACGAGGAGACCCAGGTACCGGACCTCCGTCTCGTATGGCACGGCGTCCCCATCCAGGAGAACTCTGGGATGCCTGGTGTTCGCAAACCCTCCTCGGAGCATCATGCAAACGGTCTTCTCGCGCGATATGCCGACCATGGCACCGTCTCCCCACTCTCCCACCATCTCGAGGGCTTCCGTGGCCTGGACCTCGACGCTCAGGCGCGAGTCCCCCGATGACAGCAGAAGCGTGTCGTCGGCGTAAGCCACGGCCTCCAGACCGGCCGCTGACAGCCGCCGCAGCAGCGGGTCCAGGGCCAGGTTCCAGAAAATCGGCCCGGACATTGAACCCTGCGGGCAGCCCCGCTGGACGTTGACCTCGACTCTTCCGTACCGGGAGGCCATGTAAGCTCGCCGGTCACTGAAGAAACTCTCCCAGATACTAAGTTCTGGGCATCTTGCCGCGCGCAGGATCCCAACGATCGTGTCCCAGCTCAGGTGGTCGAAGGCCCCCTTGAAGTCTACGAACGTGCCTAGCACGTACTTGTGGGGGGATTCTTCGACCACCCTCACTGCCGTGTGCAACGCGTCCTCGGTACCCATCCCTGGTCTGAACCCGAACTGACGGTCCGAGAGCTGATGAATCTCCCTGGGCTCCAGACGTCGCACCAAAATCTTCTCCAGCAATTTCCCAACGACCGACAGTAGGCTGATCGGCCGGTACGAACGGGCCTCGTCGGGTGGTTTCCCGGGACCCTTGAGAATGGCCACGACGCGGGCGCTCTTCCACCGGGGTGGGAACACCCCGGCCTCCAAGCAGCCGTTGTACATGGCCAGAGCCAGGTCCGGCGCTCCTCTGATCAGTGCCCATACCATCGCGACGGTAAGGCCGTCCGGGCCCGGTGCGCTGCGGGCCTTCATCTTCCTCAGTGCACGCTTAGCCTCGTCGATCGTGACCGGTGCCGGATTCGGTGGAGCCGGACCGGCGGCAACCCCCCGTGGCTCCCTTGCGGGAAGCCTCGGGAAGAAATGACCCAAGAGCGCTTCTGCGCTCATCTCCCAGGAGGTCGCAAGCCGCCCCTCAACCCTCACGCAGCCGATGTCGACAGGGCCCCGCCGCCCCCGGAGGAGCCGATAAACGTCCCCCCAGGGGTCGTCGTTGCCCACATCGCCGACAAATGACCGCCAGTTCTCTTCCTTCCTGCGGAGGACCAGGCGGTGGTAGTCCTGGTACAGGCCTCGGTAGGCTACGCGTAGCCTCGTCTGGGCCTCCGCAGGTTCTTCACGCCTCCTGGCTCGCTGCAGGGCCACCCTGGCCCGCCTAGCGAGACGCCTCGCCGCGGTGAGCTCGCGACTCCACCAGCGGGATCGCTTCCGAGTGACTGTGCCCGCCCCTGTGAGTTGGTCATCGTTGACCCCTCGTACGAGGGACTCGACCGCCTCCACCAGGGCAACGGGCCCCTCCAATGCCAATGCCTCACGGTCGAGGTTCTCCGCAGCCTGCGCCAGGGCGGCCTCGTAAGCCCCCCAGTTGACGCCGACGGTCCGCCATCTGTGGACAGGCAACGGCTCGTCGGCGCTTCCGTCTCTCCGGAGGAGCGTCACACTGATGGCGTTGTGGTCAGAGTGCACCAGGTCCGGCAAGATTTCCCACCCGACCCGGTACACCCCCTCGACACCCCTCCCGAGCGTGACATCGATGTCGGATCTGCCCGTGGGCCCGTCAAATGTGTAATCCCGCGATGGCTCGTTTAGCACCTCTAGGTCGCAGGCGACTATAAACGCCTCGAGCTCACTGCCTCTGACCTCGTTGGGGTAACCCCTCTGCCGATTTTTTGCGTGCCACAAGTGGGACACCGCGTTCGCATCCAATCCTGCCAACGTGGGGGCCCCCGGAAGCCGGGTAAAAACCCACTCGAGGTATCGGATATAATCGTCCAGGGGTTCGCCGTGGCGGCAGTACACGGAGCACAGGTAAATCGAACCGAAAGCCCCGCGCGCCCACACAGTTGCACCCCCGGCCTCACCCGGCACGGTCACCACCGTCGCATCCAGCGCGGCGTCAGCGAGGACAATGGCAGATTTGCCATCCCCGCTCTGGAATACTCGCATCCATGCGGGAAGCCCGGCCACAAACCCCCCCGGTCGCAGGTATGGTTCCTGCAAGAGGGCGGCGTCGTAGCGGCCCTCCACGAGCACCTGGCCAAGCTCGGCCATAACGCCTCGAGACCGCCGGCAGTTTAACTGGAGGACGCGAAGCCCAGCTGGCTCCGGGCCCCCCAGCCCGCCGGCGGCAGGCGCCGGGGGAGGCCGATCATCCATTTCTGGGTCCCAGTGCGGGGTCCCCTGGGGCCCCTAGGCGGGCCCGTTCCTCCGTAACAGCGGCCCTCTCCTGCTCGATCGCTGCCCGATACACCGGGCACCTTCCATCCAACGCCCTGTGGGCGGATTCCAACCCCGCCTCCCGGCAGTTGACGCAGCAGGGAGGCACCTCCCTCGCCGGGCACTCCGTCGCTGTATGGCCGTTGCCAGCGCACCAGCTGCACGTCAGGACCCGCTTCCGGCAGAGGGCCGCCGAGTGGCCGAAGCCCAGGCATCGGAAGCACCGATCCGCCTCGACAAAATCCTTGATGAGGCACGAGTGCCACCCGAGGTAGGCACGCCCCCTCTCGACCAGGGCCTTTGCCGCCACGAGTGTGGCCTCCAGGACGTAAATCTTCGATTGGGGCCCTGGCCCTCTTCCCGCGAGGGTCCTCGTGACCCTGACCGCCGCCTTGAATTCCTCCTCCCCCATGTGCGGGAGTCCCTGCGACCTGAGAGCGCTCAGGACCGAAGCCTCCGTCTCATCCGCAGGCACCGCGAAAACTCCGATCTTCCTCCTTGGTGGCTCCGGGGCCGTCACAGTCAGGCCCCCATCTCGGATGGCCTCGCTCTTCCGGAAGAACTCGAGCTCCTCCTCGGTGCGCGTCTCGACGAGGACACCACCCTGCGTGGTCTTAACCCCCGTGACACACACCGAGGCCTCCCCGGGGTTGACCAAGGCCTTGAGCCGCTCCCTGACCTCCGCCGATTTCATCGTCCCTTCCGTCGCCCTAACGAAGACGGCGTGCCGGCCGACCCGCGGCGTCCTCGGGCGGGGGTGCCGAGGCAGCACCGCAGCCACCCTCGCCGCCTGCTGGGCAGCACTCTCGGGAGGCGCCGTACTCGCGGCCTGAGCGAACGAAGCCGGACGTGCAGCTGTCGGCGGGGCAGCAGGGCGCGTGACCGGCCCAGCAGTCACCGCCTGCACCGCCACCCGGCGCACCGCATGCTCGTGCGCAGAACGCAGCCCCGCGCACTCGCCCGCCAGACCCTGGACCGTCCCAGTCGCCGCGACCAGGAGGGACATCAGTCCCGATACCCTCTCCTCGATCTGCGTCGCAACCCCCTTGTTTACCTTATTGGCCGGGTCCATCATAACCGCCCGTACCTCTCCCGCCAGCTGCTCGGCCCGGGCCACCAGCTCCGTGGGGCTGACTTGCCGCAGGGGTCCCTCACCACCAAACGCCGTCGCCGGGACCACCAGACTCGTCCTCGGCGGGGCCGGAATCGGAGCGGCGTTACCAGGCGCCGCCTGTCGCCTCGCTCGCGATCGTGACCGCGCGGCCTGGCTGGCCCTCATGTCCTTCTTATTCTCTCGCTTGCCACGAACGAGAGTCCATATCTCCCGCTCGAGCGAAGTCACCGTCGTCCCTGAGGGTCCCGCGACGCCCGCAGCCGCGTCCTCGATAGAGGGGGGCAGTGGGATCGCCAAACTGTCCGCCTCCGAGTCGGGCTCCGAGTCCGTGCCCGTGAGTCGGGACGCGCCCGAACCCCTCCTGGGGGACGAATCCTTCTTCTTCTTCTTAAACTGCTTGCCCTTTCCTTTTCCTTGCTTCGAGCTCTTCGGCCCGGGTTTCATTGCCGAAGTGGATGATTCCTCCGCCGAACCAGCGAATGACGACACGCTCGCCGAGGCGTCCTCCAGAGGAGGCGCTCTCCGTTTCACGGCAGGTGACGCTGGCGGAGGCATGCGCCGACCATCGTTGTCCACTAGCATGAACTCTGCGTCGGGATTGGCGATTCCGCCCCCGACTCCACGATCCTCCTCCCTCGATGTTTGGGCTGTGGGAAGCCCATCGTCCGTTGGCACCATTAAACCTTTTTGAATCCCGGACATGATCATAAGGTGGGGCTTTTCACGAGAATCCCCAGCTCAATCCACCCTTACAAAACTCTCGCTCCCATACCCCTAATCCCGGACCGCCAATCCCGGCCGAACAGCCAAGACCAGCGCCCCGGCCCCCCAACCGCAGGCCCGAACACCCCCAGCGGATACCCCCCGACCGATACTTCCCCCTCCATGTGCCCGCGGCTTGCTGCGTCGTGGCCTCGGCGGAGACAACACCCGGCCCCCCCACAGGCCCACGTCCTGGTGCTACCAGGCCCTGCGGGAGCGACACGGGCTTTTTTCACGCGTTGCTACGGGGCAGCCCACCCGGGTAGCGACTCCCGAGTCGGGCCCCGGTACTACCGCGCGGCCCCTGGGCGTGCCATGTCCTCATCCGTAAGGACCTCCCAGGTTTCCGCTGTACCCTCGCGCATTCGCCACAGGCACCAGAGGGGGACGGCCAGAAGGCACCGAAGAAAGCGCCCGAACCCACGGCGTTTGTGTGTACTCTTCGTCTGTCTGCTCCTCCCGAACCTGACCGGCTAGGTAGGACCTGCCAGGGGCCGAAGCCCCCGCCGGCATAGCTTCGGGAATCATCGCAGAACTCAAGCCCCCCCGCCACGTCAAGGCGGTACACACATCGGGGGGGAGTAGATAGGGACATTTGATGTGTGAACCGTTCGCCCTACGACGAACAGCCCCTGCTACCTCGCCCATAAAGGCATACGCTACGGCAATATCCACTTTCCAGCGAAGGGGCCACTCCCATGGGGAACGGGCGATGGAAAAATCCTTTGGCTTCCGCTGGCGCACAAGCGGAGAGAACGGTTTGGCTGCGCGGCGGCCCGAGTCCCGCCCCGATCGAAGGGCCTGTAGCCCTCCCATCGGCACGGGGGCTCGCATCGCCGCGCACTCACGGGGAACCTCGGGAAGGCCCGCTCTCTGTGTCCCGCCTGGACACAAACCCAGAAAGTGTGAGGATAGGGTGATGGGGCAGTGTGGAGAATGAAGGTATTGTTCGGGTGTGTGTGCATCCTGTGCTCGTGTTATGTGCGTGTGGTGGTGCTGTTTGTTTGTGTGCTGTGTTCTGTTACCTATCCCGCAGCGTTCGGCGCGCCGGAGCAACTGGATTATCCGCGAAGGTTACGGGTCCAGCCGCCTTTCACTGGGGGAGTCCGACGTCTCCCCAGCTAGACGCCCCGCTAGTCGGACGCTACGGTCATCCGCGTCTTTTTCTATTCCCCATCTAACCCTCCCTTCCCTTCCCATCCCTCCCTCCCAACACACATTCTTCCATCCGGCATACCATCCGTCCCATTCATCCGTCGATCCTTTCATCCATCCCTTTGCTTATTCGTGCTCTAACTAATTTCCTTCTTGTGTGGGCCTAGTTTCCTAATTTCCTAATTTCCTAATTCCTTTGTGTGCTCTCTCGTCCGTCCATCCTTCCCTTTTCCCCAGCTTCCGGTTCGGTTCCTATCGGTTCCCTATTTGGTTCCCGATTCGTTCCCGATTTGTACCCCGATCGTTCCTTCCTACTCCGTTTTCCCCATCCGTCCATTCGTCCGTTCATCCATCGAAGCACCCATCCGTCCATCCATCGGGCCACTCACTCGTGCATTCCTTCATCCCTCCATCCTTCCATCCGTCCCTATGTCCATCCGTATTACCTTCCATCCGTCCATCCATCGAACCTTTCACCCGTCCATTCCTCCATACATTTCCATCCCTCCGACATACCGCTCACGACCTACGCTTCCTCCGCTTCCTCCTCCTCTCTTTCTCGACGAACCTGCTCCTCCTGGAATTTCAGCCACAAGACCTCCCTACTAAAGTCAGCGAAAGTCGAGAATGCCTCTGCCGACGACACCAGTTGGTGCGCAGCTTCCGGCCATTCTCGATTCCCTACAAGCTCCTGCAGAGCGACTCTCTGGGGCTGGAAGTTTTCGCACTCGAGCAGGGTGTGCACCGCCGTATCCAGCCGACCACAACGGCACTCCTCCCCACCGCCGCGCATAAATCGGGCGAGGTTCGCACCGAAGTTGCCGTGGCCGGTGAGGAATTGCGTCGTGTAGTGGTCAGGCTGGAGCCAGCGGGCCGCCACCCTGTCAGCGACGCGCTCGAAGAAGGCAAATGTGGTTCGGCCTTTGCTCGAAGATTCCCACGCTACCTGCCACATATTCATTGCCTCTACCTGGATCCTTTTAACTGCATCTCTCGCCGCATGGGGAACTACTACATTATTGATAATTGCATTTCTTCCTACTCTAATGTTGTACCTAGCTCTACGTTCCTCTAGAAGGATGTCTATAGGTAGTTTACCTGCTACGACGCACAGCGCCGGCGTCGATACGGTGTTGTATGCTGACGTCGCCGCGATGAGTGCGCGCCGCTGTCCTGATCCTAGTACCTGCCTATCTCTTTGTGTGCACAGGTCCACCCACCCCGCGGCTCCATGAGAGACCGTCGGCACGAAGGCCCCCTGGTACACAGTAGCTAGCGATTTATATTTAAGACCCCACTCGGTGCAAGCTATTTTCCTAAATTTATTGAAAAGTCTAGCAGTCTTGTCCCTGAGATACGCGCAGTGCGTGCTAACTCCCATCTCGCTATCGAAATGGACCCCCAAGTACCTGACGCTTGATTTGAAACTAATCGCGGTATCACCTATCGTGATACGAGGGTACCTACCAGCCAAATTTGGCCTCCTAACTTGTCTTCTTACGCGGTCGGGGCGATCCCCTCCCCTTCTACCTACCGGTGGGGGGCGGATCCATTCACTCTTGAGGACTATTGCCTCCGTCTTACGCTCCGAGAGACTAAGTTTAGCCGAGGCGCACCATTCGACTATCGCGTCGACGATGCGCTGGCCCCTAGCTTCTATTTCCCTCCTTGAGTTACCCTTGACTAGGACCAGAAGGTCATCTGCATAAGCTACGAATTTATCCGGGACCATATCTTCGAGAATTCTAAGCAGACCATCGAACATGAGGTTCCAACAAGCGGGTCCCAGAACGGAGCCTTGCGGGCATCCTCTGGTCGCCGCCTTGGACACCTCTTCCCTACCCCATGAGATTTTGACCTGCCTATTTTCAAAGTAGCTACAGATCACTCTGAACACATTCGCTGGACATTCTCTCACTCTCAGGCTTTCTAGGACTAGGGGCCACCACACGTTGTCAAAAGCACCGGATATGTCGAAGAGCAACGCCACGGTGTACTGCTCGCGAGAAGCAGCCACCATGCTACGAAGCT
This sequence comes from Rhorus exstirpatorius, assembly GCA_963564615.1. Taxonomy (NCBI): domain Eukaryota; kingdom Metazoa; phylum Arthropoda; class Insecta; order Hymenoptera; family Ichneumonidae; genus Rhorus; species Rhorus exstirpatorius. The sequence goes on from OY751320.1 coordinate 2,744,628, forward strand.
CCACGATCGCGTTCTCCGTCGACTTATTCGGAACGAAGCCGAACTGTCGCTCGGAGATCTTTCCCGGTGCCATTGCCGTACGTGCGAGGCGTCCCTTTAGGATAGTTTCGAAGAGTTTCCCTATCACGGAGAGGAGGCAGATGGGTCGGTAAGATTTTGGGTCCTTCTCGTCCTTGTCCTCGCCCTTCAGGAGCACTCGCAGTGAGCCCTCCTTCCAGGCAGAGGGAAAGACGCCCCATTGAAGGCAACCATTAAAGAGGCGGGCTAGTTGGGCGGGGATAAGGGACGCAGCCATCTTCAGCACAGCGACCTCGATGAGGTCGGGTCCCGGGGCCTTGTTGTTTTTCAGGGTTTTTACCACTGCGGCAATTTCCGCCTGGGTAAAGGGATCAGCGTCGGGGGTATCGGGTGCGATGCGTGCACCGTCTCTTACCTCTCTTTGCTGGGGGGTGTCGAGTTGTGCCTGGTCGTCGGGGACGTGCGTATTCAGGAGGCAGCTGGCGGTTTCATTCATGTCCATTGTGACAGTACCGTTACGCCGGATCGTGCTAAGCACTTTCTCAACTTGGAGTTTATTCGCCTGGTGCTTATAGACGAAGCCCCAGGGCTCCTCGTTGCCGTTCGACGTAACGTACTGCCTCCAGCTCTCGATCTTCGTTCTCCTCACCTCTCTGCAGTAGGCCCGCAACGAAGTACGGTACTCCTGCAGGGTTTCGAGGCGACGAGCCGGATCTCTCTCTCCCTTATACGCACGCCTTAGACGGTATACTCCCTTCTTGAGGTTTGTCAGCTGGGCTGTCCACCATGGATTGGACTTTCTATGATATTGTTTCCTTGGCATCGACTCGGTGCAAGTGTCCGTGAGAACACCAGTGAGAGCCGAAGCCATTGCCTCGACATCTTCCACCGATTCAAGTGGAAGATTCTCAAGTCTCGCGGCCGAGAAGCCGGTCAGGGTCGCGGCGAACAAGTCCCAGTCGGCTCGTTTGAGATTGAACCGCCTGGTCCCTGCTAGCCCTTCATCCCCTGCGACCCTCGGGACGCGAAGCCTGATATCGAGTGCATTGTGGTCGCTGATGGTCCAGTCCTCGCGCACTCTCCATGCCTCGAAGTATGGGGCCATGGAGGGAGACCCCAGGGTAACATCGATGTATGATGAACCCCTGGTCGTCCAGAAAGTGGGAGGCTGGTCGGCGTTGTTCATAACGTGGAGGTCGAACTCCTGAATGAGCTCCTCCAGTTGAACTCCACGTTGGTTGGACCTGTTGGGGCCCCAAAGGGCGGATCGGGCATTGGCATCAAGGGCAATAAGAATTCTCTTCCCCCTCAGAGAACGAAGCACCGTAGCGAGGTGTCTGAGGTGCTCCTCGATCTCGTCGCTCCACTGAAAATAATGGGAGACGACATAGAACGAGAAGCCGGGTGCCTGCACTTCAGCACAAACACAGTGCGTAGTGCTCAGCTGCGAGATGAAGATCATCTGGAAATCGGGATTGCAGAGAGCAACGGCCGCCCACGGGCGTTGTGAGCGGACCGCTGCTACCCTTATTCCAGTCCCTACTCCGTAGAAGGTGTGGCTGTGGTCCTGCTTCCGGACGTATGGTTCCTGCAAAAGCAGGACGTCCAGTCGCTTCCTGACCACAAGCGAACGCACCTCTGCTGTCACTGTGGCGGAACGTTGCATATTCAGTTGTAGGATCCTAACTTCCATGGTACGATTGTCGCCCGGTACGACAGCAAAGGGAATGGGGGTTTCCGGGGGGTGGGCGTGGTGGGCGGGGGCAGGGGCGGGGTTTTCGTCAGGGCCAGGGTTGGTGGGTGGGACCTGGGGGATGTCTTCTACGTTATCGTCTGCGTTGTCGTCGTGGGTGGGCTCGGTTTCGACGGGTGGGATTTTTCTGTCGCATCTAACCAATCTAACCTGTACTGTCATTTTCTTGATTCTATTAGCAAGGGCTTGCGGGATTTCGATCGGGTTCGTGGTCGGGCTGTTGGTTACGCTGGGGTGGGGGCGGGTGGGTGGGTGGGTGGGCTCTTTTTCGGCGGGAGAAACGGTGGGAATACTATCGCACCTAACCAAAATGACTCTTACTATTTTTACGCTAATGTTAATCCTATCGTTATTGACTGGGACCTGAAGGGTCTGAAGGGTCTCTATCGGGTCGGAGAACGATCTCTTGGCTACACTATCGCTGGCGACTACGAATTTAATGGGGGAAACTATCTCGTCGCACCTAATCAATCTAATACTGACTTCTTTAAGCCTAGCATCAATCCTACCGGCAGGAAGGCCGATTTTTGCGTTGTTCGCGGTGCCACTGGCACCGTCGATAGTCGGTCCGTGGGTGGGAACGCGGGGGTCATCGATGGTTTTACGAGGGCGGATTACGCGGAACGGGCGGAGGGTAGAACCGTCGCGGAGAATTGATCCGTTCATTCTCTTGTAGAATCGAGTGACTCGGATGAGGGGGGGCGTGGAGACCGCGACGGTGTCAGTGGCACTTACCTGCAGATGTTGGTGCAGGGGTCCCTCGAGGACTGCTGGCTCCTGGATGGTCGCCAGTCGTTCCCTCACTACGTCGCTTCTCTCCTCCGCCACAGCCGGTGTTCGCTGGGCCGCCACTCTGGAGCCTCCCTCCATCTCCGTCCTCGATTCACCATCGATGACTTGCTGCGCACGAGCAGCCCCCACCCGGAAATCCGAACGGGGGGCTATTTTACTTCCGGAGGATTTTACCCGTGAAGAGCTAGCCATCTTGATATTTGGTATTTTAAAACCCCTCTGGGCTGTACCTGTAGGGAATAAAAAGCTGAAAGAAAAGAGCTGAAAGAAAAGGATTAGTAATTAGACGTTGGACTCTCCAGTCCCCTAACCTGCACGTTGCCGTGAGGCGGGGCCCAAAGAGCCGATGGCTGGGGGGGGGGGGGGGGGGGGGGGGTAAAGGAGGGTAGAGGGGGGGGGGCAAATTCGAAATTTTTACATTTAGTATTTAGTATTTTGTATTTTGTATTTATAACAAGTACTCTAAGGGGTGAGGGGTAAGAGGGTGCTGAAGTTCACCCCACCGGCCGACGAAAGCGCCTCGCCCGCCAGCCACCGCCGGGGCGGGATCGGGGCCCAGACCCGGCCACCTCTGTCTCAGGAGAACCCTGAGGAGGTTACCTCGATGTTCCTCATTTGCACCACATGTGCATCAGGTGTTGAGGATTTATCCGCACCTAGTGTCAGATTACCGGCCGGGACCGGACACCAACCCGCCCCGCCAGCGACCGACGGGGTCAGCCCCGACGCCAACCGACGGCGCACCCTCCCGCACCCAATGGGTCGTCCCAGGACGAGATTTCGGGTCCAGGGCTGCGGCGTCCGATGCTTACGCCTCGCCCGACCCCCGACGAGACGATACGAGGGTCCCGATTCCCTCCAGGGGGATCGGATCGGATCCTTCCGTGTTCGTCATTTGCAGCAGGCTGCATCGGTTAGCGATTTATTTATCCACACCAGCTCGGGACCCCCGCACCGCCGACGGCGGAGAACGAGGTCAGCGGCAACAACGACCCGCCGCCACCCGGATCCGGGATCGTTCGTTCAAAGTCGTGCTATTTTACATCACCACGACCATGCAGCCCTTGGCACGATGCCTTCCGCCATGGCTTGTGATGTTGTGTGTGTACTCTTAGTCTGTCTGCTCCCTCCGAACCAGTCCGGCAAGGTTGGACCTTCCGGGGGCCGAAGCCCCCACCGGCATAGCTTCGGAGATCATCGCAGAACTCAAGCCCCCTCGCCACGTCAAGGCGGTACACAATCGAGGGGGAGTAGATAGGGACAGTGGGAATCTCGTTAATCCATTCATGCGCGTCACTAATTAGATGACGAGGCATTTGGCTATTTTTCCTGTGTCCCTCCCGCCCCTCGTTAATTTCTCTCTTTCGAGATATCTCAACGAAGAGCGGTGGGACAGACTTTCGAGGATATACCCCCTCGTATGGTTAAAACTTAACAACTTTTTACTCCTAGCTCTTCCACTGCCAACGGTCCGCTATAACGGACTTCGAAAAATTAGTCTTAACAGAGTTCACCCGCTCGAGTAGCGGGTGATTTGCGGGTCTTAGCCGCCCTCTTGAAGAGAGGACGTTTACAGGGAAAACCTCGTGAAGGTGCCCGCCCAGACGCATCTGGCTCTGCCGCCGTGGCTGTCCCCCTTTAGGGGCGCCTCATGTTACGACTCGCACCAGTGGGCTTTTTTGGCGCTGATGCCTCATCCCCCTGGGCTATTCTTTTGCCTTGTGGCTCGTTCTTATCTCCATGTGCGGCTCATGGAACCTAGTAATAATTTAATGGGTACTACCCTTGTCATCGTGCTTTCGCGTGTCAGAATTGCTCGTCGTAGTCAATGAATTTGTTGGCGATCTCTATTGATGATCGAAGAGCCATCAACGAGATTGTGAGGATGTCCTTCTTCGTTAGCCCGAGCCTTTGCAGATCTTTTTGCGTTCTGCGTGGCATCGCTCCTCTACTGCCGACCACAATTGGCATTACCGTTCCTTTGGCGCCGCCTGTTCTTATGGCTATTAGCGCTGCTGTCCGACTATATTTTTCGATTTTCTCTTCGGCTCCGTCTTCCAGCGATGTTTTATTTTCGTACCTTACGGTAATGTCTGCCACGACTACTTCTTCGCCAATCCTTATCACCAAGTCTGGTTTCTTGAGCTCCCCAAATTCGCTTACAGTGGGCTCCACGAATGTTGGGTATCTCGTTGACACTTTGTTGGCCACGAATTCTTTAATCTCATCATGTCTTCGAATTCGTGCCGTCTTTGTATGTATACACTGGCCAAGTATGTGGCCCAGTGTTTCGGGTTGAACCCTGCACCTTCGACATCTCACGTCCATACCTCTAGTTGTTCTTGCTAGAACAACTCTGGTGCCAAAGGTGTTCGTTCTTAATTTTATTGCATCCGCAAATCGTCCACCTTTTATCAATGTTGGGTCCATTAGCCACCTATTTCCCACTCGATCTCTTTCGAACGTGCGCACACCATGTCCCTGAGACACTAGCTGGGCCCACTGGTTCGTATCGTTTCTCACAGTTTTGCTTTTTAGCGCTTCGTACTCTTCCATGCTTTCAGGGAGTCTACTTCCCAAGAGTATCGCGTTTTTCCTCGCTACGCCCTTTAAATCGCTTCTGAGACATGCCTCACGCAGAACTGGGTCTTGCGTTTCTTTTGTTTTGAGGTATGCTCGAATGACGCTTAACTGTATCGTGCGCTCGAATTTTATCAATCCCAATCCTCCTCTAGCCCTTGACGTGTAGAAGAAGCCTGTCGTGGTAGAGGAGGTGAGATGAAGCATTTCTTTCACTTGCTGTCGGATCTCTTGATCGAGTAGCTTCAGCGTTCCCTTCGCTGTTCGGTTATTCGTCAGTGGATAAATGAATTTTGGGAGTATAAACGTTTGCAGTAGGTCAAGTTTTTGTCGTGGCTTTAGCTTGAGCCTACGCACGTTTTTAACCACTTGCTTTATCGTGGGGACTTCTGTGCCTTTCAGCAGCCCTCTCCACGGTCCCACCTTGACGCCCAAGTACGTCAGGGACTCGTCAGCTCTTACCTCAGGTATCTCTTCATCTCCAACCCGAAGCTTGGGATTGGTGATGTACCAGGTCTTAGATTTTGAGCTGATTTGGAATGCGCTGCACTTCCCTGCCGACAGTGACATTCCTAGTCTCGTCAAGTAGCTAGTTACCATGAGTAGCTGCTCTTGCGCTTCCCTCTCGTCTTCTGACAAGAGCACCAGGTCATCGGCAAAGGCCAGCACTGCTACTTCAGCTTGTCCCAAACTGATCCCACGCGTCTCGTTACTTATTTTCACGAGGAGATCATCGATAGCAAGATTGAACAGGAGCGGAGATAATGGGTCGCCCTGTTTAACTCCTCTTTTCAGACCTATGTCGACTTTGCCATCACTTGCTTTTATTGTCGTCGTACAGTCTCGGTACATTTCGCTTATGTACTTGCTTATGTACGGCGGCACCCCTTTTCTTTCCAGGCTTGGTCTAAGGCACGAATGCGGAACTGTATCGAATGCTTTGGATACGTCCAATATCGTAAACACTCCTCCGTCCATCGCTTTTGCCGTAGCAATAGCTTCGTTTAAAATTATAATATTTAGGGCACAGCCGTTTTCCGCTGTGAATCCCTTTTGACGTGGTGACTGGGCGATAAATTTTCGTAGCTTTGCGTCCATGATCGCGGAGAAAATCCGACCGACCATGGATCCGACTGTTATCGGTCTCCAGTTACGCACGTCTTCTGGGTCTTTGCCCTCTTTTGGAATGAGTGCCGTTCGATTTTTCCGCCATGCTTTGGGGTAATGTGCCTCTCTTATTAAAATATTAAAAAGTACTGCCAATACCTCCGGTATGGCAGCCTTTGTCAAATTGCTTTTCTTAATATTATCGAGCCCGGGGGCCGAGTTGCTATCGATTTTTGAGATTCGAGTTCGGATGTCCTTAGGACTTATTGGTGTAAATATTTCACCGATATCTCGTGACTCGTTCATCGTTTGCTCGGGTATTCTTGGCCCTGTTTGACCCCAGAGATCGTTATACAGGTTCTGTATATCTTCCTTTACTGGCAGGCTTTTTCGCATTTCAATATACGAAAAGTCCCCTCTTACTGCCATATCCGCCAGCTTTTTCGGATGTGAGGCGTATAGATCTTGGCATCTAGCATAAGCATATCGCCTCCTTCTATTCGCATCCGGCTGTCGCTGATTCGCACCTTGCCTCGGATTTCGTCTAATGCCTCTTGCTTCAGGCTCGACTCTCGCTCGCTCTTCTTCTGGAACCAGGATCTGCGTGAAATTATCCACCAGCCTGTCCAACTCGTCTCTCAGTCGTTCTGGTGCTTCCTGATGAGCTACCCATATATTTCGGATCTCTTCTCCGATATCTGATACCGTATTCCCCACGGGGATCGCTATCGACCGAATATAATCGTTCATTGCCACTCTCCACCGGTCTAGTTGGTCTACCCGGGGATCTTCTCCTTCTTCGGCACTCAGGAAGTCACCTGCGTCAGAGCCTTCTTCATTACTTAATTCATTGTTTTCTGACATTTCTGTTTCCGGGCTCGTGTCCTCCTCCTCTGACTCGTTCGAGTCGGAGACACTTTCTTCCTCTTCATCTTCTTCTTCAGAGCTAGTCTGTTGGGCGACAGCTTGTCTCTGAATGAGCCTTCTTTTATCGCTTATTTGTTTTATTGTTCTTCCAGGGAAGAATGGCAGCAAGGCTTTATTAGGATACCTCTCGTGTTTGTATCTTTCATTGAGAGTTCTCAGTCGCTCCGTTTCTTCTTCGCTCCACACATAAGCGACTCGACCCGGCCTCCCATCTCTTTGCAATGCTTGTCTCCTTCTTTCGTTTCTTAAGAGTGGGTGCACGTGTCGTTCGTGTTGTGATAGCCCTATCTGCGAATCACATGAGAACTCACACTGGTCACATTGAAATGCTCGGGGCGGGGCTGGATCTTGAGGCCCCTTGCATCGGCTTTTATGTCCGTGCCAATTCCTAAGACCTGGGAACTCCCTGCGGCACCGGTTACATCTATAAAAGACGTTTACTTGCCGGTGCTGCTCGTCAAGGTGTTTCGCCAGGTCCCGGAGATTGAGGAAACCTCTGAGTTGGTTTTTCTCCCGGCATTTTTCACAATATGTGGCCCCTATCTCGAGAGGTACATCTATTACCAAATTCGTGTCCGGTTCGTTTGCCAATTCGTCATCTGTGGTCTCGTGTCCTACAGCGGACAAGTCCGCCACGGATGTCCCGAGACCAGGCTCATCCGTGTCCGAGGCGTCTGTGACGTTCTCTGTTTCGTTCATGTTTATGTTTTTATTTTTACGGTTGCCAATTTCCAATTCATAATCTCTCTTCTCCTTGTACATGCCATTTTCGTCACCTTTTCGTTTTCTTGAGCTACGCTCAAGTCGTAACCTATCAGCCTCAGCTGACGGTTGTTTCCGTACCTGCTCCAGACCCTCCCACTGCCGGGGTTAGAGGCGTTCACCCCTTTCCGAGGCAGCCGAGAAGTGTCTGGAGCTGACCGGAGAACCGGTGATCATGTCCGTGGACTTGCCAATTTGTTACCAATGTCTTTCTTGATCGAACGATGTTCAATCTTTAAGCGATTGAGTCGCCACTCTCTGTTAAGTATACCGACTCATCTGCATGTCGCCCGGCGATCTACGGGTATTAACCCGTAGTTAAATGTAACTTTTTACGCGATTCCCGGTTTGCACCGAAAATCGCTTGTAGGCCTTTGGCTCGCGACACTACAGATAAGTAAGCGTGTGGACCCAGCGACACATGCCCGCCGTGCTCGCATCCGCCACGGCAAAGACAAGCAATGCGCGTGGAAATGAGGCAAAGCGAAGCAATGCGCGCCGGGCCCCCACTCCAATCATATCCTTGGGCATGCCTGGTCGACTCCTGTTCCATCTTTCCGAACTATGTTCGGGTTTTTCGCTGCGATCATTGCTTGTTTTCTAAGTCAAGCAATGCGCCTCAAATTCGCAGACTTTTTCAAAGATTGCTTGTTTCCAAGCAATCTTTGGGGTTTTCTTTGGTCGGTTCTCTCCGCCGAGTTGAGGAGGCAACTCCCACCTTTTACAGAGGCATTTCTTAGTTTCCCTTCTCAGACGTGTCCATGTGCGTAAGCACACCGACCCCGTTGGAAGGTACTTGTGGCGGGAACCACGAAGAGGTGAATGCTTGCTAACTATGACTCTCCTTAAGAGAGTCATAGTTACTCCCGCCGTTTACCCGCGCTTGCTTGAATTTCTTCACGTTGACATTCAGAGCACTGGGCAGAAATCACATTGCGTCAACACCCGCGAGGGCCATCGCAATGCTTTGTTTTAATTAGACAGTCGGATTCCCCTAGTCCGTGCCAGTTCTGAGCTGAGCGTTGAATGGCGGCCGAAGAGGACGACCGAGACGGCGCAAACCGCCAAGGAAGCCTCGCAGCAAGTAAGATCCGCGGGAGGCCAAGGCACGGGACCGAGCTCGGATCCCACAAGCGCCCCCGTGAAGAGGCACCCGCGTTCACCTCGCCCAGGCCCGGCACGTTA
>OY751320.1:2761251-2831251 GCA_963564615.1 Rhorus exstirpatorius
GAAATATAACAACGAATAATTAATGAATATTATTCTTCAATCCGAGACCCCCGTTGCATGAATAATTAAGGAAAAAAAAAAAAAAATTTCGATTATTAAATTTTTACTGCGAAAAAACAGTTCAATCGGTCCATCCGAGAAAAATTTCGGATCTCCGTATCGTTGAAGAAAAAAGAGTAATAATTTTGAAAAAATTATCATAAATCCGTGGACACCGTTGAAATAATAAAAAAAATTGAAAAAAAAAAAATTCCGATTATTGAATTTTTACTGAAAAAAAAACAGTCCGATCGGACCATTATCTCTCTGTATCGTTGAAGAAAAACATGGAATAATTTTGAAAAAATTATCGTGAATCCGTGGATGCCGTTAGAAAAATAAAAAAAATTGAAAAAAAAAAAATTTCGATTATTGAATTTTTACTGAAAAAAAAACGGTCCGATCGAAAAAAAAACTAAGTCCAAATTCCGGGATGGACCGTTCCGAGAAAAATTCCGGGATGGACCGTTTCGAGAAAAATTCCGGGATGGACCGTTTCGAGAATAATTCCGGGATGGTGCGATAGACCATTATCTCTCTGTATCGTTGAAGAAAAACATTGAATAATTTTGAAAAAATTATCGTGAATCCGTGAATGCCGTTGAAAAAATAAAAAAAATTGAAAAAAGAAAAATTCCGATTATTGAAGTTTTACTGAAAAAAAAACGGTCCGATCGAAAAAAAAACTAAGTCCAAATTCCGGGATGGACCGTTCCGAGAAAAATTCCGGGATGGACCGTTTCGAGAAAAATTCCGGGATGGACCGTTTCGAGAATAATTCCGGGATGGTGCGATAGACCATTATCTCTCTGTATCGTTGAAGAAAAACATTGAATAATTTTGAAAAAATTATCGTGAATCCGTGAATGCCGTTGAAAAAATAAAAAAAATTGAAAAAAGAAAAATTCCGATTATTGAAGTTTTACTGAAAAAAAAACGGTCCGATCGAAAAAAAAACTAAGTCCAAATTCCGGGATGGACCGTTCCGAGAAAAATTCCGGGATGGTGCGATAGACCATTATCTCTCTGTATCGTTGAAGAAAAACATTGAATAATTTTGAAAAAATTATCGCGAATCCGTGAATGCCGTTGAAAAAATAAAAAAAATTGAAAAAAGAAAAATTCCGATTATTGAAGTTTTACTGAAAAAAAAACGGTCCGATCGAAAAAAAAACTAAGTCCAAATTCCGGGATGGACCGTTTCGAGAATAATTCCGGGATGGTGCGATAGACCATTATCTCTCTGTATCGTTGAAGAAAAACATTGAATAATTTTGAAAAAATTATCGTGAATCCGTGAATGCCGTTGAAAAAATAAAAAAAATTGAAAAAAGAAAAATTCCGATTATTGAAGTTTTACTGAAAAAAAAACGGTCCGATCGAAAAAAAAACTAAGTCCAAATTCCGGGATGGACCGTTCCGAGAAAAATTCCGGGATGGACCGTTTCGAGAATAATTCCGGGATGGTGCGATAGACCATTATCTCTCTGTATCGTTGAAGAAAAACATTGAATAATTTTGAAAAAATTATCGCGAATCCGTGAATGCCGTTGAAAAAATAAAAAAAATTGAAAAAAGAAAAATTCCGATTATTGAAGTTTTACTGAAAAAAAAACGGTCCGATCGAAAAAAAAACTAAGTCCAAATACCGGGATGGACCGTTCCGAGAAAAATTCCGGGATGGACCGTTTCGAGAATAATTCCGGGATGGTGCGATAGACCATTATCTCTCTGTATCGTTGAAGAAAAACATTGAATAATTTTGAAAAAATTATCGCGAATCCGTGAATGCCGTTGAAAAAATAAAAAAAATTGAAAAAAGAAAAATTCCGATTATTGAAGTTTTACTGAAAAAAAAACGGTCCGATCGAAAAAAAAACTAAGTCCAAATTCCGGGATGGACCGTTCCGAGAAAAATTCCGGGATGGACCGTTTCGAGAAAAATTCCGGGATGGACCGTTTCGAGCAAAATTCCGGGATGGACCGTTTCGAGAATAATTCCGGGATGGTGCGATAGACCATTATCTCTCTGTATCGTTGAAGAAAAACATTGAATAATTTTGAAAAAATTATCGTGAATCCGTGAATGCCGTTGAAAAAATAAAAAAAATTGAAAAAAGAAAAATTCCGATTATTGAAGTTTTACTGAAAAAAAAACGGTCCGATCGAAAAAAAAACTAAGTCCAAATACCGGGATGGACCGTTCCGAGAAAAATTCCGGGATGGACCGTTTCGAGAATAATTCCGGGATGGTGCGATAGACCATTATCTCTCTGTATCGTTGAAGAAAAACATTGAATAATTTTGAAAAAATTATCGCGAATCCGTGAATGCCGTTGAAAAAATAAAAAAAATTGAAAAAAGAAAAATTCCGATTATTGAAGTTTTACTGAAAAAAAAACGGTCCGATCGAAAAAAAAACTAAGTCCAAATTCCGGGATGGACCGTTCCGAGAAAAATTCCGGGATGGACCGTTTCGAGAAAAATTCCGGGATGGACCGTTTCGAGCAAAATTCCGGGATGGACCGTTTCGAGAATAATTCCGGGATGGTGCGATAGACCATTATCTCTCTGTATCGTTGAAGAAAAACATTGAATAATTTTGAAAAAATTATCGTGAATCCGTGAATGCCGTTGAAAAAATAAAAAAAATTGAAAAAAGAAAAATTCCGATTATTGAAGTTTTACTGAAAAAAAAACGGTCCGATCGAAAAAAAAACTAAGTCCAAATTCCGGGATGGACCGTTCCGAGAAAAATTCCGGGATGGACCGTTTCGAGAATAATTCCGGGATGGTGCGATAGACCATTATCTCTCTGTATCGTTGAAGAAAAACATTGAATAATTTTGAAAAAATTATCGCGAATCCGTGAATGCCGTTGAAAAAATAAAAAAAATTGAAAAAAGAAAAATTCCGATTATTGAAGTTTTACTGAAAAAAAAACGGTCCGATCGAAAAAAAAACTAAGTCCAAATTCCGGGATGGACCGTTCCGAGAAAAATTCCGGGATGGACCGTTTCGAGAATAATTCCGGGATGGTGCGATAGACCATTATCTCTCTGTATCGTTGAAGAAAAACATTGAATAATTTTGAAAAAATTATCGCGAATCCGTGAATGCCGTTGAAAAAATAAAAAAAATTGAAAAAAGAAAAATTCCGATTATTGAAGTTTTACTGAAAAAAAAACGGTCCGATCGAAAAAAAAACTAAGTCCAAATTCCGGGATGGACCGTTCCGAGAAAAATTCCGGGATGGACCGTTTCGAGAATAATTCCGGGATGGTGCGATAGACCATTATCTCTCTGTATCGTTGAAGAAAAACATTGAATAATTTTGAAAAAATTATCGCGAATCCGTGAATGCCGTTGAAAAAATAAAAAAAATTGAAAAAAGAAAAATTCCGATTATTGAAGTTTTACTGCAAAGAAAACAGTCCATACGGTCCATCCGAGAAAAATTTCGGATCTCCATATCGTTGAAGAAAAACGAGGAATAATTTTGAAAAAATTATCATAAATCCGTGGACACCGTTGAAATAATAAAAAAAATTGAAAAAAAAAAAAATCCGATTATTGAATTTTTACTGAAAAAAAAACGGTCCGATCGGACCATTATCTCTCTGTATCGTTGAAGAAAAACGTGGAATAATTTTGAAAAAATTATCGTGAATTCGTGAATGCCGTTGAAAAAATAAAAAAAATAAAAAAAAAAAAAATCCCGATTATTGAATTTTTACTGCAAAGAAAACAGTCCGATCGGACCATTATCTCTCTGTATCGTTGAAGAAAAACATTGAATAATTTTGAAAAAATTATCGTGAATCCGTGAATGCCGTTGAAAAAATAAAAAAAATTGAAAAAAGAAAAATTCCGATTATTGAAGTTTTACTGAAAAAAAAACGGTCCGATCGAAAAAAAAACTAAGTCCAAATTCCGGGATGGACCGTTTCGAGAATAATTCCGGGATGGTGCGATAGACCATTATCTCTCTGTATCGTTGAAGAAAAACATTGAATAATTTTGAAAAAATTATCGTGAATCCGTGAATGCCGTTGAAAAAATAAAAAAAATTGAAAAAAGAAAAATTCCGATTATTGAAGTTTTACTGAAAAAAAAACGGTCCGATCGAAAAAAAAACTAAGTCCAAATTCCGGGATGGACCGTTCCGAGAAAAATTCCGGGATGGACCGTTTCGAGAAAAATTCCGGGATGGACCGTTTCGAGAATAATTCCGGGATGGTGCGATAGACCATTATCTCTCTGTATCGTTGAAGAAAAACATTGAATAATTTTGAAAAAATTATCGTGAATCCGTGAATGCCGTTGAAAAAATAAAAAAAATTGAAAAAAGAAAAATTCCGATTATTGAAGTTTTACTGAAAAAAAAACGGTCCGATCGAAAAAAAAACTAAGTCCAAATTCCGGGATGGACCGTTCCGAGAAAAATTCCGGGATGGACCGTTTCGAGAATAATTCCGGGATGGTGCGATAGACCATTATCTCTCTGTATCGTTGAAGAAAAACATTGAATAATTTTGAAAAAATTATCGCGAATCCGTGAATGCCGTTGAAAAAATAAAAAAAATTGAAAAAAGAAAAATTCCGATTATTGAAGTTTTACTGAAAAAAAAACGGTCCGATCGAAAAAAAAACTAAGTCCAAATTCCGGGATGGACCGTTCCGAGAAAAATTCCGGGATGGACCGTTTCGAGAAAAATTCCGGGATGGACCGTTTCGAGAATAATTCCGGGATGGTGCGATAGACCATTATCTCTCTGTATCGTTGAAGAAAAACATTGAATAATTTTGAAAAAATTATCGTGAATCCGTGAATGCCGTTGAAAAAATAAAAAAAATTGAAAAAAGAAAAATTCCGATTATTGAAGTTTTACTGAAAAAAAAACGGTCCGATCGAAAAAAAAACTAAGTCCAAATTCCGGGATGGACCGTTCCGAGAAAAATTCCGGGATGGACCGTTTCGAGAATAATTCCGGGATGGTGCGATAGACCATTATCTCTCTGTATCGTTGAAGAAAAACATTGAATAATTTTGAAAAAATTATCGTGAATCCGTGAATGCCGTTGAAAAAATAAAAAAAATTGAAAAAAGAAAAATTCCGATTATTGAAGTTTTACTGAAAAAAAAACGGTCCGATCGAAAAAAAAACTATGTCCAAATTCCGGGATGGACCGTTCCGAGAAAAATTCCGGGATGGACCGTTTCGAGAAAAATTCCGGGATGGACCGTTTCGAGAATAATTCCGGGATGGTGCGATAGACCATTATCTCTCTGTATCGTTGAAGAAAAACATTGAATAATTTTGAAAAAATTATCGTGAATCCGTGAATGCCGTTGAAAAAATAAAAAAAATTGAAAAAAGAAAAATTCCGATTATTGAAGTTTTACTGAAAAAAAAACGGTCCGATCGAAAAAAAAACTAAGTCCAAATTCCGGGATGGACCGTTCCGAGAAAAATTCCGGGATGGTGCGATAGACCATTATCTCTCTGTATCGTTGAAGAAAAACATTGAATAATTTTGAAAAAATTATCGCGAATCCGTGAATGCCGTTGAAAAAATAAAAAAAATTGAAAAAAGAAAAATTCCGATTATTGAAGTTTTACTGAAAAAAAAACGGTCCGATCGAAAAAAAAACTAAGTCCAAATTCCGGGATGGACCGTTTCGAGAATAATTCCGGGATGGTGCGATAGACCATTATCTCTCTGTATCGTTGAAGAAAAACATTGAATAATTTTGAAAAAATTATCGTGAATCCGTGAATGCCGTTGAAAAAATAAAAAAAATTGAAAAAAGAAAAATTCCGATTATTGAAGTTTTACTGAAAAAAAAACGGTCCGATCGAAAAAAAAACTAAGTCCAAATTCCGGGATGGACCGTTCCGAGAAAAATTCCGGGATGGACCGTTTCGAGAATAATTCCGGGATGGTGCGATAGACCATTATCTCTCTGTATCGTTGAAGAAAAACATTGAATAATTTTGAAAAAATTATCGCGAATCCGTGAATGCCGTTGAAAAAATAAAAAAAATTGAAAAAAGAAAAATTCCGATTATTGAAGTTTTACTGAAAAAAAAACGGTCCGATCGAAAAAAAAACTAAGTCCAAATACCGGGATGGACCGTTCCGAGAAAAATTCCGGGATGGACCGTTTCGAGAATAATTCCGGGATGGTGCGATAGACCATTATCTCTCTGTATCGTTGAAGAAAAACATTGAATAATTTTGAAAAAATTATCGCGAATCCGTGAATGCCGTTGAAAAAATAAAAAAAATTGAAAAAAGAAAAATTCCGATTATTGAAGTTTTACTGAAAAAAAAACGGTCCGATCGAAAAAAAAACTAAGTCCAAATTCCGGGATGGACCGTTCCGAGAAAAATTCCGGGATGGACCGTTTCGAGAAAAATTCCGGGATGGACCGTTTCGAGCAAAATTCCGGGATGGACCGTTTCGAGAATAATTCCGGGATGGTGCGATAGACCATTATCTCTCTGTATCGTTGAAGAAAAACATTGAATAATTTTGAAAAAATTATCGTGAATCCGTGAATGCCGTTGAAAAAATAAAAAAAATTGAAAAAAGAAAAATTCCGATTATTGAAGTTTTACTGAAAAAAAAACGGTCCGATCGAAAAAAAAACTAAGTCCAAATACCGGGATGGACCGTTCCGAGAAAAATTCCGGGATGGACCGTTTCGAGAATAATTCCGGGATGGTGCGATAGACCATTATCTCTCTGTATCGTTGAAGAAAAACATTGAATAATTTTGAAAAAATTATCGCGAATCCGTGAATGCCGTTGAAAAAATAAAAAAAATTGAAAAAAGAAAAATTCCGATTATTGAAGTTTTACTGAAAAAAAAACGGTCCGATCGAAAAAAAAACTAAGTCCAAATTCCGGGATGGACCGTTCCGAGAAAAATTCCGGGATGGACCGTTTCGAGAAAAATTCCGGGATGGACCGTTTCGAGCAAAATTCCGGGATGGACCGTTTCGAGAATAATTCCGGGATGGTGCGATAGACCATTATCTCTCTGTATCGTTGAAGAAAAACATTGAATAATTTTGAAAAAATTATCGTGAATCCGTGAATGCCGTTGAAAAAATAAAAAAAATTGAAAAAAGAAAAATTCCGATTATTGAAGTTTTACTGAAAAAAAAACGGTCCGATCGAAAAAAAAACTAAGTCCAAATTCCGGGATGGACCGTTCCGAGAAAAATTCCGGGATGGACCGTTTCGAGAATAATTCCGGGATGGTGCGATAGACCATTATCTCTCTGTATCGTTGAAGAAAAACATTGAATAATTTTGAAAAAATTATCGCGAATCCGTGAATGCCGTTGAAAAAATAAAAAAAATTGAAAAAAGAAAAATTCCGATTATTGAAGTTTTACTGAAAAAAAAACGGTCCGATCGAAAAAAAAACTAAGTCCAAATTCCGGGATGGACCGTTCCGAGAAAAATTCCGGGATGGACCGTTTCGAGAAAAATTCCGGGATGGACCGTTTCGAGAATAATTCCGGGATGGTGCGATAGACCATTATCTCTCTGTATCGTTGAAGAAAAACATTGAATAATTTTGAAAAAATTATCGTGAATCCGTGAATGCCGTTGAAAAAATAAAAAAAATTGAAAAAAGAAAAATTCCGATTATTGAAGTTTTACTGAAAAAAAAACGGTCCGATCGAAAAAAAAACTAAGTCCAAATTCCGGGATGGACCGTTCCGAGAAAAATTCCGGGATGGACCGTTTCGAGAATAATTCCGGGATGGTGCGATAGACCATTATCTCTCTGTATCGTTGAAGAAAAACATTGAATAATTTTGAAAAAATTATCGTGAATCCGTGAATGCCGTTGAAAAAATAAAAAAAATTGAAAAAAGAAAAATTCCGATTATTGAAGTTTTACTGAAAAAAAAACGGTCCGATCGAAAAAAAAACTAAGTCCAAATTCCGGGATGGACCGTTTCGAGAATAATTCCGGGATGGTGCGATAGACCATTATCTCTCTGTATCGTTGAAGAAAAACATTGAATAATTTTGAAAAAATTATCGCGAATCCGTGAATGCCGTTGAAAAAATAAAAAAAATTGAAAAAAGAAAAATTCCGATTATTGAAGTTTTACTGAAAAAAAAACGGTCCGATCGAAAAAAAAACTAAGTCCAAATTCCGGGATGGACCGTTCCGAGAAAAATTCCGGGATGGACCGTTTCGAGAAAAATTCCGGGATGGACCGTTTCGAGAATAATTCCGGGATGGTGCGATAGACCATTATCTCTCTGTATCGTTGAAGAAAAACATTGAATAATTTTGAAAAAATTATCGTGAATCCGTGAATGCCGTTGAAAAAATAAAAAAAATTGAAAAAAGAAAAATTCCGATTATTGAAGTTTTACTGAAAAAAAAACGGTCCGATCGAAAAAAAAACTAAGTCCAAATTCCGGGATGGACCGTTCCGAGAAAAATTCCGGGATGGACCGTTTCGAGAAAAATTCCGGGATGGACCGTTTCGAGAATAATTCCGGGATGGTGCGATAGACCATTATCTCTCTGTATCGTTGAAGAAAAACATTGAATAATTTTGAAAAAATTATCGTGAATCCGTGAATGCCGTTGAAAAAATAAAAAAAATTGAAAAAAGAAAAATTCCGATTATTGAAGTTTTACTGAAAAAAAAACGGTCCGATCGAAAAAAAAACTAAGTCCAAATTCCGGGATGGACCGTTCCGAGAAAAATTCCGGGATGGACCGTTTCGAGAATAATTCCGGGATGGTGCGATAGACCATTATCTCTCTGTATCGTTGAAGAAAAACATTGAATAATTTTGAAAAAATTATCGTGAATCCGTGAATGCCGTTGAAAAAATAAAAAAAATTGAAAAAAGAAAAATTCCGATTATTGAAGTTTTACTGAAAAAAAAACGGTCCGATCGAAAAAAAAACTAAGTCCAAATTCCGGGATGGACCGTTCCGAGAAAAATTCCGGGATGGACCGTTTCGAGAAAAATTCCGGGATGGACCGTTTCGAGAATAATTCCGGGATGGTGCGATAGACCATTATCTCTCTGTATCGTTGAAGAAAAACATTGAATAATTTTGAAAAAATTATCGTGAATCCGTGAATGCCGTTGAAAAAATAAAAAAAATTGAAAAAAGAAAAATTCCGATTATTGAAGTTTTACTGAAAAAAAAACGGTCCGATCGAAAAAAAAACTAAGTCCAAATTCCGGGATGGACCGTTCCGAGAAAAATTCCGGGATGGTGCGATAGACCATTATCTCTCTGTATCGTTGAAGAAAAACATTGAATAATTTTGAAAAAATTATCGCGAATCCGTGAATGCCGTTGAAAAAATAAAAAAAATTGAAAAAAGAAAAATTCCGATTATTGAAGTTTTACTGAAAAAAAAACGGTCCGATCGAAAAAAAAACTAAGTCCAAATTCCGGGATGGACCGTTTCGAGAATAATTCCGGGATGGTGCGATAGACCATTATCTCTCTGTATCGTTGAAGAAAAACATTGAATAATTTTGAAAAAATTATCGTGAATCCGTGAATGCCGTTGAAAAAATAAAAAAAATTGAAAAAAGAAAAATTCCGATTATTGAAGTTTTACTGAAAAAAAAACGGTCCGATCGAAAAAAAAACTAAGTCCAAATTCCGGGATGGACCGTTCCGAGAAAAATTCCGGGATGGACCGTTTCGAGAATAATTCCGGGATGGTGCGATAGACCATTATCTCTCTGTATCGTTGAAGAAAAACATTGAATAATTTTGAAAAAATTATCGCGAATCCGTGAATGCCGTTGAAAAAATAAAAAAAATTGAAAAAAGAAAAATTCCGATTATTGAAGTTTTACTGAAAAAAAAACGGTCCGATCGAAAAAAAAACTAAGTCCAAATACCGGGATGGACCGTTCCGAGAAAAATTCCGGGATGGACCGTTTCGAGAATAATTCCGGGATGGTGCGATAGACCATTATCTCTCTGTATCGTTGAAGAAAAACATTGAATAATTTTGAAAAAATTATCGCGAATCCGTGAATGCCGTTGAAAAAATAAAAAAAATTGAAAAAAGAAAAATTCCGATTATTGAAGTTTTACTGAAAAAAAAACGGTCCGATCGAAAAAAAAACTAAGTCCAAATTCCGGGATGGACCGTTCCGAGAAAAATTCCGGGATGGACCGTTTCGAGAAAAATTCCGGGATGGACCGTTTCGAGCAAAATTCCGGGATGGACCGTTTCGAGAATAATTCCGGGATGGTGCGATAGACCATTATCTCTCTGTATCGTTGAAGAAAAACATTGAATAATTTTGAAAAAATTATCGTGAATCCGTGAATGCCGTTGAAAAAATAAAAAAAATTGAAAAAAGAAAAATTCCGATTATTGAAGTTTTACTGAAAAAAAAACGGTCCGATCGAAAAAAAAACTAAGTCCAAATACCGGGATGGACCGTTCCGAGAAAAATTCCGGGATGGACCGTTTCGAGAATAATTCCGGGATGGTGCGATAGACCATTATCTCTCTGTATCGTTGAAGAAAAACATTGAATAATTTTGAAAAAATTATCGCGAATCCGTGAATGCCGTTGAAAAAATAAAAAAAATTGAAAAAAGAAAAATTCCGATTATTGAAGTTTTACTGAAAAAAAAACGGTCCGATCGAAAAAAAAACTAAGTCCAAATTCCGGGATGGACCGTTCCGAGAAAAATTCCGGGATGGACCGTTTCGAGAAAAATTCCGGGATGGACCGTTTCGAGCAAAATTCCGGGATGGACCGTTTCGAGAATAATTCCGGGATGGTGCGATAGACCATTATCTCTCTGTATCGTTGAAGAAAAACATTGAATAATTTTGAAAAAATTATCGTGAATCCGTGAATGCCGTTGAAAAAATAAAAAAAATTGAAAAAAGAAAAATTCCGATTATTGAAGTTTTACTGAAAAAAAAACGGTCCGATCGAAAAAAAAACTAAGTCCAAATTCCGGGATGGACCGTTCCGAGAAAAATTCCGGGATGGACCGTTTCGAGAATAATTCCGGGATGGTGCGATAGACCATTATCTCTCTGTATCGTTGAAGAAAAACATTGAATAATTTTGAAAAAATTATCGCGAATCCGTGAATGCCGTTGAAAAAATAAAAAAAATTGAAAAAAGAAAAATTCCGATTATTGAAGTTTTACTGAAAAAAAAACGGTCCGATCGAAAAAAAAACTAAGTCCAAATTCCGGGATGGACCGTTCCGAGAAAAATTCCGGGATGGACCGTTTCGAGAATAATTCCGGGATGGTGCGATAGACCATTATCTCTCTGTATCGTTGAAGAAAAACATTGAATAATTTTGAAAAAATTATCGCGAATCCGTGAATGCCGTTGAAAAAATAAAAAAAATTGAAAAAAGAAAAATTCCGATTATTGAAGTTTTACTGAAAAAAAAACGGTCCGATCGAAAAAAAAACTAAGTCCAAATTCCGGGATGGACCGTTCCGAGAAAAATTCCGGGATGGACCGTTTCGAGAATAATTCCGGGATGGTGCGATAGACCATTATCTCTCTGTATCGTTGAAGAAAAACATTGAATAATTTTGAAAAAATTATCGCGAATCCGTGAATGCCGTTGAAAAAATAAAAAAAATTGAAAAAAGAAAAATTCCGATTATTGAAGTTTTACTGCAAAGAAAACAGTCCATACGGTCCATCCGAGAAAAATTTCGGATCTCCATATCGTTGAAGAAAAACGAGGAATAATTTTGAAAAAATTATCATAAATCCGTGGACACCGTTGAAATAATAAAAAAAATTGAAAAAAAAAAAAATCCGATTATTGAATTTTTACTGAAAAAAAAACGGTCCGATCGGACCATTATCTCTCTGTATCGTTGAAGAAAAACGTGGAATAATTTTGAAAAAATTATCGTGAATTCGTGAATGCCGTTGAAAAAATAAAAAAAATAAAAAAAAAAAAAATCCCGATTATTGAATTTTTACTGCAAAGAAAACAGTCCGATCGGACCATTATCTCTCTGTATCGTTGAAGAAAAACATTGAATAATTTTGAAAAAATTATCGTGAATCCGTGAATGCCGTTGAAAAAATAAAAAAAATTGAAAAAAGAAAAATTCCGATTATTGAAGTTTTACTGAAAAAAAAACGGTCCGATCGAAAAAAAAACTAAGTCCAAATTCCGGGATGGACCGTTTCGAGAATAATTCCGGGATGGTGCGATAGACCATTATCTCTCTGTATCGTTGAAGAAAAACATTGAATAATTTTGAAAAAATTATCGTGAATCCGTGAATGCCGTTGAAAAAATAAAAAAAATTGAAAAAAGAAAAATTCCGATTATTGAAGTTTTACTGAAAAAAAAACGGTCCGATCGAAAAAAAAACTAAGTCCAAATTCCGGGATGGACCGTTCCGAGAAAAATTCCGGGATGGACCGTTTCGAGAAAAATTCCGGGATGGACCGTTTCGAGAATAATTCCGGGATGGTGCGATAGACCATTATCTCTCTGTATCGTTGAAGAAAAACATTGAATAATTTTGAAAAAATTATCGTGAATCCGTGAATGCCGTTGAAAAAATAAAAAAAATTGAAAAAAGAAAAATTCCGATTATTGAAGTTTTACTGAAAAAAAAACGGTCCGATCGAAAAAAAAACTAAGTCCAAATTCCGGGATGGACCGTTCCGAGAAAAATTCCGGGATGGACCGTTTCGAGAATAATTCCGGGATGGTGCGATAGACCATTATCTCTCTGTATCGTTGAAGAAAAACATTGAATAATTTTGAAAAAATTATCGCGAATCCGTGAATGCCGTTGAAAAAATAAAAAAAATTGAAAAAAGAAAAATTCCGATTATTGAAGTTTTACTGAAAAAAAAACGGTCCGATCGAAAAAAAAACTAAGTCCAAATTCCGGGATGGACCGTTCCGAGAAAAATTCCGGGATGGACCGTTTCGAGAAAAATTCCGGGATGGACCGTTTCGAGAATAATTCCGGGATGGTGCGATAGACCATTATCTCTCTGTATCGTTGAAGAAAAACATTGAATAATTTTGAAAAAATTATCGTGAATCCGTGAATGCCGTTGAAAAAATAAAAAAAATTGAAAAAAGAAAAATTCCGATTATTGAAGTTTTACTGAAAAAAAAACGGTCCGATCGAAAAAAAAACTAAGTCCAAATTCCGGGATGGACCGTTCCGAGAAAAATTCCGGGATGGACCGTTTCGAGAATAATTCCGGGATGGTGCGATAGACCATTATCTCTCTGTATCGTTGAAGAAAAACATTGAATAATTTTGAAAAAATTATCGTGAATCCGTGAATGCCGTTGAAAAAATAAAAAAAATTGAAAAAAGAAAAATTCCGATTATTGAAGTTTTACTGAAAAAAAAACGGTCCGATCGAAAAAAAAACTAAGTCCAAATTCCGGGATGGACCGTTCCGAGAAAAATTCCGGGATGGACCGTTTCGAGAAAAATTCCGGGATGGACCGTTTCGAGAATAATTCCGGGATGGTGCGATAGACCATTATCTCTCTGTATCGTTGAAGAAAAACATTGAATAATTTTGAAAAAATTATCGTGAATCCGTGAATGCCGTTGAAAAAATAAAAAAAATTGAAAAAAGAAAAATTCCGATTATTGAAGTTTTACTGAAAAAAAAACGGTCCGATCGAAAAAAAAACTAAGTCCAAATTCCGGGATGGACCGTTCCGAGAAAAATTCCGGGATGGTGCGATAGACCATTATCTCTCTGTATCGTTGAAGAAAAACATTGAATAATTTTGAAAAAATTATCGCGAATCCGTGAATGCCGTTGAAAAAATAAAAAAAATTGAAAAAAGAAAAATTCCGATTATTGAAGTTTTACTGAAAAAAAAACGGTCCGATCGAAAAAAAAACTAAGTCCAAATTCCGGGATGGACCGTTTCGAGAATAATTCCGGGATGGTGCGATAGACCATTATCTCTCTGTATCGTTGAAGAAAAACATTGAATAATTTTGAAAAAATTATCGTGAATCCGTGAATGCCGTTGAAAAAATAAAAAAAATTGAAAAAAGAAAAATTCCGATTATTGAAGTTTTACTGAAAAAAAAACGGTCCGATCGAAAAAAAAACTAAGTCCAAATTCCGGGATGGACCGTTCCGAGAAAAATTCCGGGATGGACCGTTTCGAGAATAATTCCGGGATGGTGCGATAGACCATTATCTCTCTGTATCGTTGAAGAAAAACATTGAATAATTTTGAAAAAATTATCGCGAATCCGTGAATGCCGTTGAAAAAATAAAAAAAATTGAAAAAAGAAAAATTCCGATTATTGAAGTTTTACTGAAAAAAAAACGGTCCGATCGAAAAAAAAACTAAGTCCAAATACCGGGATGGACCGTTCCGAGAAAAATTCCGGGATGGACCGTTTCGAGAATAATTCCGGGATGGTGCGATAGACCATTATCTCTCTGTATCGTTGAAGAAAAACATTGAATAATTTTGAAAAAATTATCGCGAATCCGTGAATGCCGTTGAAAAAATAAAAAAAATTGAAAAAAGAAAAATTCCGATTATTGAAGTTTTACTGAAAAAAAAACGGTCCGATCGAAAAAAAAACTAAGTCCAAATTCCGGGATGGACCGTTCCGAGAAAAATTCCGGGATGGACCGTTTCGAGAAAAATTCCGGGATGGACCGTTTCGAGCAAAATTCCGGGATGGACCGTTTCGAGAATAATTCCGGGATGGTGCGATAGACCATTATCTCTCTGTATCGTTGAAGAAAAACATTGAATAATTTTGAAAAAATTATCGTGAATCCGTGAATGCCGTTGAAAAAATAAAAAAAATTGAAAAAAGAAAAATTCCGATTATTGAAGTTTTACTGAAAAAAAAACGGTCCGATCGAAAAAAAAACTAAGTCCAAATACCGGGATGGACCGTTCCGAGAAAAATTCCGGGATGGACCGTTTCGAGAATAATTCCGGGATGGTGCGATAGACCATTATCTCTCTGTATCGTTGAAGAAAAACATTGAATAATTTTGAAAAAATTATCGCGAATCCGTGAATGCCGTTGAAAAAATAAAAAAAATTGAAAAAAGAAAAATTCCGATTATTGAAGTTTTACTGAAAAAAAAACGGTCCGATCGAAAAAAAAACTAAGTCCAAATTCCGGGATGGACCGTTCCGAGAAAAATTCCGGGATGGACCGTTTCGAGAAAAATTCCGGGATGGACCGTTTCGAGCAAAATTCCGGGATGGACCGTTTCGAGAATAATTCCGGGATGGTGCGATAGACCATTATCTCTCTGTATCGTTGAAGAAAAACATTGAATAATTTTGAAAAAATTATCGTGAATCCGTGAATGCCGTTGAAAAAATAAAAAAAATTGAAAAAAGAAAAATTCCGATTATTGAAGTTTTACTGAAAAAAAAACGGTCCGATCGAAAAAAAAACTAAGTCCAAATTCCGGGATGGACCGTTCCGAGAAAAATTCCGGGATGGACCGTTTCGAGAATAATTCCGGGATGGTGCGATAGACCATTATCTCTCTGTATCGTTGAAGAAAAACATTGAATAATTTTGAAAAAATTATCGCGAATCCGTGAATGCCGTTGAAAAAATAAAAAAAATTGAAAAAAGAAAAATTCCGATTATTGAAGTTTTACTGAAAAAAAAACGGTCCGATCGAAAAAAAAACTAAGTCCAAATTCCGGGATGGACCGTTCCGAGAAAAATTCCGGGATGGACCGTTTCGAGAAAAATTCCGGGATGGACCGTTTCGAGAATAATTCCGGGATGGTGCGATAGACCATTATCTCTCTGTATCGTTGAAGAAAAACATTGAATAATTTTGAAAAAATTATCGTGAATCCGTGAATGCCGTTGAAAAAATAAAAAAAATTGAAAAAAGAAAAATTCCGATTATTGAAGTTTTACTGAAAAAAAAACGGTCCGATCGAAAAAAAAACTAAGTCCAAATTCCGGGATGGACCGTTCCGAGAAAAATTCCGGGATGGACCGTTTCGAGAATAATTCCGGGATGGTGCGATAGACCATTATCTCTCTGTATCGTTGAAGAAAAACATTGAATAATTTTGAAAAAATTATCGTGAATCCGTGAATGCCGTTGAAAAAATAAAAAAAATTGAAAAAAGAAAAATTCCGATTATTGAAGTTTTACTGAAAAAAAAACGGTCCGATCGAAAAAAAAACTAAGTCCAAATTCCGGGATGGACCGTTTCGAGAATAATTCCGGGATGGTGCGATAGACCATTATCTCTCTGTATCGTTGAAGAAAAACATTGAATAATTTTGAAAAAATTATCGCGAATCCGTGAATGCCGTTGAAAAAATAAAAAAAATTGAAAAAAGAAAAATTCCGATTATTGAAGTTTTACTGAAAAAAAAACGGTCCGATCGAAAAAAAAACTAAGTCCAAATTCCGGGATGGACCGTTCCGAGAAAAATTCCGGGATGGACCGTTTCGAGAAAAATTCCGGGATGGACCGTTTCGAGAATAATTCCGGGATGGTGCGATAGACCATTATCTCTCTGTATCGTTGAAGAAAAACATTGAATAATTTTGAAAAAATTATCGTGAATCCGTGAATGCCGTTGAAAAAATAAAAAAAATTGAAAAAAGAAAAATTCCGATTATTGAAGTTTTACTGAAAAAAAAACGGTCCGATCGAAAAAAAAACTAAGTCCAAATTCCGGGATGGACCGTTCCGAGAAAAATTCCGGGATGGACCGTTTCGAGAAAAATTCCGGGATGGACCGTTTCGAGAATAATTCCGGGATGGTGCGATAGACCATTATCTCTCTGTATCGTTGAAGAAAAACATTGAATAATTTTGAAAAAATTATCGTGAATCCGTGAATGCCGTTGAAAAAATAAAAAAAATTGAAAAAAGAAAAATTCCGATTATTGAAGTTTTACTGAAAAAAAAACGGTCCGATCGAAAAAAAAACTAAGTCCAAATTCCGGGATGGACCGTTCCGAGAAAAATTCCGGGATGGACCGTTTCGAGAATAATTCCGGGATGGTGCGATAGACCATTATCTCTCTGTATCGTTGAAGAAAAACATTGAATAATTTTGAAAAAATTATCGTGAATCCGTGAATGCCGTTGAAAAAATAAAAAAAATTGAAAAAAGAAAAATTCCGATTATTGAAGTTTTACTGAAAAAAAAACGGTCCGATCGAAAAAAAAACTAAGTCCAAATTCCGGGATGGACCGTTCCGAGAAAAATTCCGGGATGGACCGTTTCGAGAAAAATTCCGGGATGGACCGTTTCGAGAATAATTCCGGGATGGTGCGATAGACCATTATCTCTCTGTATCGTTGAAGAAAAACATTGAATAATTTTGAAAAAATTATCGTGAATCCGTGAATGCCGTTGAAAAAATAAAAAAAATTGAAAAAAGAAAAATTCCGATTATTGAAGTTTTACTGAAAAAAAAACGGTCCGATCGAAAAAAAAACTAAGTCCAAATTCCGGGATGGACCGTTCCGAGAAAAATTCCGGGATGGACCGTTTCGAGAAAAATTCCGGGATGGACCGTTTCGAGAATAATTCCGGGATGGTGCGATAGACCATTATCTCTCTGTATCGTTGAAGAAAAACATTGAATAATTTTGAAAAAATTATCGTGAATCCGTGAATGCCGTTGAAAAAATAAAAAAAATTGAAAAAAGAAAAATTCCGATTATTGAAGTTTTACTGAAAAAAAAACGGTCCGATCGAAAAAAAAACTAAGTCCAAATTCCGGGATGGACCGTTCCGAGAAAAATTCCGGGATGGACCGTTTCGAGAATAATTCCGGGATGGTGCGATAGACCATTATCTCTCTGTATCGTTGAAGAAAAACATTGAATAATTTTGAAAAAATTATCGTGAATCCGTGAATGCCGTTGAAAAAATAAAAAAAATTGAAAAAAGAAAAACTCCGATTATTGAAGTTTTACTGAAAAAAAAACGGTCCGATCGAAAAAAAAACTAAGTCCAAATTCCGGGATGGACCGTTCCGAGAAAAATTCCGGGATGGACCGTTTCGAGAAAAATTCCGGGATGGACCGTTTCGAGAATAATTCCGGGATGGTGCGATAGACCATTATCTCTCTGTATCGTTGAAGAAAAACATTGAATAATTTTGAAAAAATTATCGTGAATCCGTGAATGCCGTTGAAAAAATAAAAAAAATTGAAAAAAGAAAAATTCCGATTATTGAAGTTTTACTGAAAAAAAAACGGTCCGATCGAAAAAAAAACTAAGTCCAAATTCCGGGATGGACCGTTCCGAGAAAAATTCCGGGATGGACCGTTTCGAGAATAATTCCGGGATGGTGCGATAGACCATTATCTCTCTGTATCGTTGAAGAAAAACATTGAATAATTTTGAAAAAATTATCGTGAATCCGTGAATGCCGTTGAAAAAATAAAAAAAATTGAAAAAAGAAAAATTCCGATTATTGAAGTTTTACTGAAAAAAAAACGGTCCGATCGAAAAAAAAACTAAGTCCAAATTCCGGGATGGACCGTTTCGAGAATAATTCCGGGATGGTGCGATAGACCATTATCTCTCTGTATCGTTGAAGAAAAACATTGAATAATTTTGAAAAAATTATCGCGAATCCGTGAATGCCGTTGAAAAAATAAAAAAAATTGAAAAAAGAAAAATTCCGATTATTGAAGTTTTACTGAAAAAAAAACGGTCCGATCGAAAAAAAAACTAAGTCCAAATTCCGGGATGGACCGTTCCGAGAAAAATTCCGGGATGGACCGTTTCGAGAAAAATTCCGGGATGGACCGTTTCGAGAATAATTCCGGGATGGTGCGATAGACCATTATCTCTCTGTATCGTTGAAGAAAAACATTGAATAATTTTGAAAAAATTATCGTGAATCCGTGAATGCCGTTGAAAAAATAAAAAAAATTGAAAAAAGAAAAATTCCGATTATTGAAGTTTTACTGAAAAAAAAACGGTCCGATCGAAAAAAAAACTAAGTCCAAATTCCGGGATGGACCGTTCCGAGAAAAATTCCGGGATGGACCGTTTCGAGAAAAATTCCGGGATGGACCGTTTCGAGAATAATTCCGGGATGGTGCGATAGACCATTATCTCTCTGTATCGTTGAAGAAAAACATTGAATAATTTTGAAAAAATTATCGTGAATCCGTGAATGCCGTTGAAAAAATAAAAAAAATTGAAAAAAGAAAAATTCCGATTATTGAAGTTTTACTGAAAAAAAAACGGTCCGATCGAAAAAAAAACTAAGTCCAAATTCCGGGATGGACCGTTCCGAGAAAAATTCCGGGATGGACCGTTTCGAGAATAATTCCGGGATGGTGCGATAGACCATTATCTCTCTGTATCGTTGAAGAAAAACATTGAATAATTTTGAAAAAATTATCGTGAATCCGTGAATGCCGTTGAAAAAATAAAAAAAATTGAAAAAAGAAAAATTCCGATTATTGAAGTTTTACTGAAAAAAAAACGGTCCGATCGAAAAAAAAACTAAGTCCAAATTCCGGGATGGACCGTTCCGAGAAAAATTCCGGGATGGACCGTTTCGAGAAAAATTCCGGGATGGACCGTTTCGAGAATAATTCCGGGATGGTGCGATAGACCATTATCTCTCTGTATCGTTGAAGAAAAACATTGAATAATTTTGAAAAAATTATCGTGAATCCGTGAATGCCGTTGAAAAAATAAAAAAAATTGAAAAAAGAAAAATTCCGATTATTGAAGTTTTACTGAAAAAAAAACGGTCCGATCGAAAAAAAAACTAAGTCCAAATTCCGGGATGGACCGTTCCGAGAAAAATTCCGGGATGGACCGTTTCGAGAATAATTCCGGGATGGTGCGATAGACCATTATCTCTCTGTATCGTTGAAGAAAAACATTGAATAATTTTGAAAAAATTATCGTGAATCCGTGAATGCCGTTGAAAAAATAAAAAAAATTGAAAAAAGAAAAATTCCGATTATTGAAGTTTTACTGAAAAAAAAACGGTCCGATCGAAAAAAAAACTAAGTCCAAATTCCGGGATGGACCGTTTCGAGAATAATTCCGGGATGGTGCGATAGACCATTATCTCTCTGTATCGTTGAAGAAAAACATTGAATAATTTTGAAAAAATTATCGCGAATCCGTGAATGCCGTTGAAAAAATAAAAAAAATTGAAAAAAGAAAAATTCCGATTATTGAAGTTTTACTGAAAAAAAAACGGTCCGATCGAAAAAAAAACTAAGTCCAAATTCCGGGATGGACCGTTCCGAGAAAAATTCCGGGATGGTGCGATAGACCATTATCTCTCTGTATCGTTGAAGAAAAACATTGAATAATTTTGAAAAAATTATCGCGAATCCGTGAATGCCGTTGAAAAAATAAAAAAAATTGAAAAAAGAAAAATTCCGATTATTGAAGTTTTACTGAAAAAAAAACGGTCCGATCGAAAAAAAAACTAAGTCCAAATTCCGGGATGGACCGTTTCGAGAATAATTCCGGGATGGTGCGATAGACCATTATCTCTCTGTATCGTTGAAGAAAAACATTGAATAATTTTGAAAAAATTATCGTGAATCCGTGAATGCCGTTGAAAAAATAAAAAAAATTGAAAAAAGAAAAATTCCGATTATTGAAGTTTTACTGAAAAAAAAACGGTCCGATCGAAAAAAAAACTAAGTCCAAATTCCGGGATGGACCGTTCCGAGAAAAATTCCGGGATGGACCGTTTCGAGAATAATTCCGGGATGGTGCGATAGACCATTATCTCTCTGTATCGTTGAAGAAAAACATTGAATAATTTTGAAAAAATTATCGCGAATCCGTGAATGCCGTTGAAAAAATAAAAAAAATTGAAAAAAGAAAAATTCCGATTATTGAAGTTTTACTGAAAAAAAAACGGTCCGATCGAAAAAAAAACTAAGTCCAAATACCGGGATGGACCGTTCCGAGAAAAATTCCGGGATGGACCGTTTCGAGAATAATTCCGGGATGGTGCGATAGACCATTATCTCTCTGTATCGTTGAAGAAAAACATTGAATAATTTTGAAAAAATTATCGCGAATCCGTGAATGCCGTTGAAAAAATAAAAAAAATTGAAAAAAGAAAAATTCCGATTATTGAAGTTTTACTGAAAAAAAAACGGTCCGATCGAAAAAAAAACTAAGTCCAAATTCCGGGATGGACCGTTCCGAGAAAAATTCCGGGATGGACCGTTTCGAGAAAAATTCCGGGATGGACCGTTTCGAGCAAAATTCCGGGATGGACCGTTTCGAGAATAATTCCGGGATGGTGCGATAGACCATTATCTCTCTGTATCGTTGAAGAAAAACATTGAATAATTTTGAAAAAATTATCGTGAATCCGTGAATGCCGTTGAAAAAATAAAAAAAATTGAAAAAAGAAAAATTCCGATTATTGAAGTTTTACTGAAAAAAAAACGGTCCGATCGAAAAAAAAACTAAGTCCAAATACCGGGATGGACCGTTCCGAGAAAAATTCCGGGATGGACCGTTTCGAGAATAATTCCGGGATGGTGCGATAGACCATTATCTCTCTGTATCGTTGAAGAAAAACATTGAATAATTTTGAAAAAATTATCGCGAATCCGTGAATGCCGTTGAAAAAATAAAAAAAATTGAAAAAAGAAAAATTCCGATTATTGAAGTTTTACTGAAAAAAAAACGGTCCGATCGAAAAAAAAACTAAGTCCAAATTCCGGGATGGACCGTTCCGAGAAAAATTCCGGGATGGACCGTTTCGAGAAAAATTCCGGGATGGACCGTTTCGAGCAAAATTCCGGGATGGACCGTTTCGAGAATAATTCCGGGATGGTGCGATAGACCATTATCTCTCTGTATCGTTGAAGAAAAACATTGAATAATTTTGAAAAAATTATCGTGAATCCGTGAATGCCGTTGAAAAAATAAAAAAAATTGAAAAAAGAAAAATTCCGATTATTGAAGTTTTACTGAAAAAAAAACGGTCCGATCGAAAAAAAAACTAAGTCCAAATTCCGGGATGGACCGTTCCGAGAAAAATTCCGGGATGGACCGTTTCGAGAATAATTCCGGGATGGTGCGATAGACCATTATCTCTCTGTATCGTTGAAGAAAAACATTGAATAATTTTGAAAAAATTATCGCGAATCCGTGAATGCCGTTGAAAAAATAAAAAAAATTGAAAAAAGAAAAATTCCGATTATTGAAGTTTTACTGAAAAAAAAACGGTCCGATCGAAAAAAAAACTAAGTCCAAATTCCGGGATGGACCGTTCCGAGAAAAATTCCGGGATGGACCGTTTCGAGAATAATTCCGGGATGGTGCGATAGACCATTATCTCTCTGTATCGTTGAAGAAAAACATTGAATAATTTTGAAAAAATTATCGCGAATCCGTGAATGCCGTTGAAAAAATAAAAAAAATTGAAAAAAGAAAAATTCCGATTATTGAAGTTTTACTGAAAAAAAAACGGTCCGATCGAAAAAAAAACTAAGTCCAAATTCCGGGATGGACCGTTCCGAGAAAAATTCCGGGATGGACCGTTTCGAGAATAATTCCGGGATGGTGCGATAGACCATTATCTCTCTGTATCGTTGAAGAAAAACATTGAATAATTTTGAAAAAATTATCGCGAATCCGTGAATGCCGTTGAAAAAATAAAAAAAATTGAAAAAAGAAAAATTCCGATTATTGAAGTTTTACTGCAAAGAAAACAGTCCATACGGTCCATCCGAGAAAAATTTCGGATCTCCATATCGTTGAAGAAAAACGAGGAATAATTTTGAAAAAATTATCATAAATCCGTGGACACCGTTGAAATAATAAAAAAAATTGAAAAAAAAAAAAATCCGATTATTGAATTTTTACTGAAAAAAAAACGGTCCGATCGGACCATTATCTCTCTGTATCGTTGAAGAAAAACGTGGAATAATTTTGAAAAAATTATCGTGAATTCGTGAATGCCGTTGAAAAAATAAAAAAAATAAAAAAAAAAAAAATCCCGATTATTGAATTTTTACTGCAAAGAAAACAGTCCGATCGGACCATTATCTCTCTGTATCGTTGAAGAAAAACATTGAATAATTTTGAAAAAATTATCGTGAATCCGTGAATGCCGTTGAAAAAATAAAAAAAATTGAAAAAAGAAAAATTCCGATTATTGAAGTTTTACTGAAAAAAAAACGGTCCGATCGAAAAAAAAACTAAGTCCAAATTCCGGGATGGACCGTTTCGAGAATAATTCCGGGATGGTGCGATAGACCATTATCTCTCTGTATCGTTGAAGAAAAACATTGAATAATTTTGAAAAAATTATCGTGAATCCGTGAATGCCGTTGAAAAAATAAAAAAAATTGAAAAAAGAAAAATTCCGATTATTGAAGTTTTACTGAAAAAAAAACGGTCCGATCGAAAAAAAAACTAAGTCCAAATTCCGGGATGGACCGTTCCGAGAAAAATTCCGGGATGGACCGTTTCGAGAAAAATTCCGGGATGGACCGTTTCGAGAATAATTCCGGGATGGTGCGATAGACCATTATCTCTCTGTATCGTTGAAGAAAAACATTGAATAATTTTGAAAAAATTATCGTGAATCCGTGAATGCCGTTGAAAAAATAAAAAAAATTGAAAAAAGAAAAATTCCGATTATTGAAGTTTTACTGAAAAAAAAACGGTCCGATCGAAAAAAAAACTAAGTCCAAATTCCGGGATGGACCGTTCCGAGAAAAATTCCGGGATGGACCGTTTCGAGAATAATTCCGGGATGGTGCGATAGACCATTATCTCTCTGTATCGTTGAAGAAAAACATTGAATAATTTTGAAAAAATTATCGCGAATCCGTGAATGCCGTTGAAAAAATAAAAAAAATTGAAAAAAGAAAAATTCCGATTATTGAAGTTTTACTGAAAAAAAAACGGTCCGATCGAAAAAAAAACTAAGTCCAAATTCCGGGATGGACCGTTCCGAGAAAAATTCCGGGATGGACCGTTTCGAGAAAAATTCCGGGATGGACCGTTTCGAGAATAATTCCGGGATGGTGCGATAGACCATTATCTCTCTGTATCGTTGAAGAAAAACATTGAATAATTTTGAAAAAATTATCGTGAATCCGTGAATGCCGTTGAAAAAATAAAAAAAATTGAAAAAAGAAAAATTCCGATTATTGAAGTTTTACTGAAAAAAAAACGGTCCGATCGAAAAAAAAACTAAGTCCAAATTCCGGGATGGACCGTTCCGAGAAAAATTCCGGGATGGACCGTTTCGAGAATAATTCCGGGATGGTGCGATAGACCATTATCTCTCTGTATCGTTGAAGAAAAACATTGAATAATTTTGAAAAAATTATCGTGAATCCGTGAATGCCGTTGAAAAAATAAAAAAAATTGAAAAAAGAAAAATTCCGATTATTGAAGTTTTACTGAAAAAAAAACGGTCCGATCGAAAAAAAAACTAAGTCCAAATTCCGGGATGGACCGTTCCGAGAAAAATTCCGGGATGGACCGTTTCGAGAAAAATTCCGGGATGGACCGTTTCGAGAATAATTCCGGGATGGTGCGATAGACCATTATCTCTCTGTATCGTTGAAGAAAAACATTGAATAATTTTGAAAAAATTATCGTGAATCCGTGAATGCCGTTGAAAAAATAAAAAAAATTGAAAAAAGAAAAATTCCGATTATTGAAGTTTTACTGAAAAAAAAACGGTCCGATCGAAAAAAAAACTAAGTCCAAATTCCGGGATGGACCGTTCCGAGAAAAATTCCGGGATGGTGCGATAGACCATTATCTCTCTGTATCGTTGAAGAAAAACATTGAATAATTTTGAAAAAATTATCGCGAATCCGTGAATGCCGTTGAAAAAATAAAAAAAATTGAAAAAAGAAAAATTCCGATTATTGAAGTTTTACTGAAAAAAAAACGGTCCGATCGAAAAAAAAACTAAGTCCAAATTCCGGGATGGACCGTTTCGAGAATAATTCCGGGATGGTGCGATAGACCATTATCTCTCTGCATCGTTGAAGAAAAACATTGAATAATTTTGAAAAAATTATCGTGAATCCGTGAATGCCGTTGAAAAAATAAAAAAAATTGAAAAAAGAAAAATTCCGATTATTGAAGTTTTACTGAAAAAAAAACGGTCCGATCGAAAAAAAAACTAAGTCCAAATTCCGGGATGGACCGTTCCGAGAAAAATTCCGGGATGGACCGTTTCGAGAATAATTCCGGGATGGTGCGATAGACCATTATCTCTCTGTATCGTTGAAGAAAAACATTGAATAATTTTGAAAAAATTATCGCGAATCCGTGAATGCCGTTGAAAAAATAAAAAAAATTGAAAAAAGAAAAATTCCGATTATTGAAGTTTTACTGAAAAAAAAACGGTCCGATCGAAAAAAAAACTAAGTCCAAATACCGGGATGGACCGTTCCGAGAAAAATTCCGGGATGGACCGTTTCGAGAATAATTCCGGGATGGTGCGATAGACCATTATCTCTCTGTATCGTTGAAGAAAAACATTGAATAATTTTGAAAAAATTATCGCGAATCCGTGAATGCCGTTGAAAAAATAAAAAAAATTGAAAAAAGAAAAATTCCGATTATTGAAGTTTTACTGAAAAAAAAACGGTCCGATCGAAAAAAAAACTAAGTCCAAATTCCGGGATGGACCGTTCCGAGAAAAATTCCGGGATGGACCGTTTCGAGAAAAATTCCGGGATGGACCGTTTCGAGCAAAATTCCGGGATGGACCGTTTCGAGAATAATTCCGGGATGGTGCGATAGACCATTATCTCTCTGTATCGTTGAAGAAAAACATTGAATAATTTTGAAAAAATTATCGCGAATCCGTGAATGCCGTTGAAAAAATAAAAAAAATTGAAAAAAGAAAAATTCCGATTATTGAAGTTTTACTGAAAAAAAAACGGTCCGATCGAAAAAAAAACTAAGTCCAAATACCGGGATGGACCGTTCCGAGAAAAATTCCGGGATGGACCGTTTCGAGAATAATTCCGGGATGGTGCGATAGACCATTATCTCTCTGTATCGTTGAAGAAAAACATTGAATAATTTTGAAAAAATTATCGCGAATCCGTGAATGCCGTTGAAAAAATAAAAAAAATTGAAAAAAGAAAAATTCCGATTATTGAAGTTTTACTGAAAAAAAAACGGTCCGATCGAAAAAAAAACTAAGTCCAAATTCCGGGATGGACCGTTCCGAGAAAAATTCCGGGATGGACCGTTTCGAGAAAAATTCCGGGATGGACCGTTTCGAGCAAAATTCCGGGATGGACCGTTTCGAGAATAATTCCGGGATGGTGCGATAGACCATTATCTCTCTGTATCGTTGAAGAAAAACATTGAATAATTTTGAAAAAATTATCGTGAATCCGTGAATGCCGTTGAAAAAATAAAAAAAATTGAAAAAAGAAAAATTCCGATTATTGAAGTTTTACTGAAAAAAAAACGGTCCGATCGAAAAAAAAACTAAGTCCAAATTCCGGGATGGACCGTTCCGAGAAAAATTCCGGGATGGACCGTTTCGAGAATAATTCCGGGATGGTGCGATAGACCATTATCTCTCTGTATCGTTGAAGAAAAACATTGAATAATTTTGAAAAAATTATCGCGAATCCGTGAATGCCGTTGAAAAAATAAAAAAAATTGAAAAAAGAAAAATTCCGATTATTGAAGTTTTACTGAAAAAAAAACGGTCCGATCGAAAAAAAAACTAAGTCCAAATTCCGGGATGGACCGTTCCGAGAAAAATTCCGGGATGGACCGTTTCGAGAAAAATTCCGGGATGGACCGTTTCGAGAATAATTCCGGGATGGTGCGATAGACCATTATCTCTCTGTATCGTTGAAGAAAAACATTGAATAATTTTGAAAAAATTATCGTGAATCCGTGAATGCCGTTGAAAAAATAAAAAAAATTGAAAAAAGAAAAATTCCGATTATTGAAGTTTTACTGAAAAAAAAACGGTCCGATCGAAAAAAAAACTAAGTCCAAATTCCGGGATGGACCGTTCCGAGAAAAATTCCGGGATGGACCGTTTCGAGAATAATTCCGGGATGGTGCGATAGACCATTATCTCTCTGTATCGTTGAAGAAAAACATTGAATAATTTTGAAAAAATTATCGTGAATCCGTGAATGCCGTTGAAAAAATAAAAAAAATTGAAAAAAGAAAAATTCCGATTATTGAAGTTTTACTGAAAAAAAAACGGTCCGATCGAAAAAAAAACTAAGTCCAAATTCCGGGATGGACCGTTTCGAGAATAATTCCGGGATGGTGCGATAGACCATTATCTCTCTGTATCGTTGAAGAAAAACATTGAATAATTTTGAAAAAATTATCGCGAATCCGTGAATGCCGTTGAAAAAATAAAAAAAATTGAAAAAAGAAAAATTCCGATTATTGAAGTTTTACTGAAAAAAAAACGGTCCGATCGAAAAAAAAACTAAGTCCAAATTCCGGGATGGACCGTTTCGAGAATAATTCCGGGATGGACCGTTTCGAGAATAATTCCGGGATGGTGCGATAGACCATTATCTCTCTGTATCGTTGAAGAAAAACATTGAATAATTTTGAAAAAATTATCGCGAATCCGTGAATGCCGTTGAAAAAATAAAAAAAATTGAAAAAAGAAAAATTCCGATTATTGAAGTTTTACTGAAAAAAAAACGGTCCGATCGAAAAAAAAACTAAGTCCAAATTCCGGGATGGACCGTTCCGAGAAAAATTCCGGGATGGACCGTTTCGAGAAAAATTCCGGGATGGACCGTTTCGAGCAAAATTCCGGGATGGACCGTTTCGAGAATAATTCCGGGATGGTGCGATAGACCATTATCTCTCTGTATCGTTGAAGAAAAACATTGAATAATTTTGAAAAAATTATCGTGAATCCGTGAATGCCGTTGAAAAAATAAAAAAAATTGAAAAAAGAAAAATTCCGATTATTGAAGTTTTACTGAAAAAAAAACGGTCCGATCGAAAAAAAAACTAAGTCCAAATACCGGGATGGACCGTTCCGAGAAAAATTCCGGGATGGACCGTTTCGAGAATAATTCCGGGATGGTGCGATAGACCATTATCTCTCTGTATCGTTGAAGAAAAACATTGAATAATTTTGAAAAAATTATCGCGAATCCGTGAATGCCGTTGAAAAAATAAAAAAAATTGAAAAAAGAAAAATTCCGATTATTGAAGTTTTACTGAAAAAAAAACGGTCCGATCGAAAAAAAAACTAAGTCCAAATTCCGGGATGGACCGTTCCGAGAAAAATTCCGGGATGGACCGTTTCGAGAAAAATTCCGGGATGGACCGTTTCGAGCAAAATTCCGGGATGGACCGTTTCGAGAATAATTCCGGGATGGTGCGATAGACCATTATCTCTCTGTATCGTTGAAGAAAAACATTGAATAATTTTGAAAAAATTATCGTGAATCCGTGAATGCCGTTGAAAAAATAAAAAAAATTGAAAAAAGAAAAATTCCGATTATTGAAGTTTTACTGAAAAAAAAACGGTCCGATCGAAAAAAAAACTAAGTCCAAATTCCGGGATGGACCGTTCCGAGAAAAATTCCGGGATGGACCGTTTCGAGAATAATTCCGGGATGGTGCGATAGACCATTATCTCTCTGTATCGTTGAAGAAAAACATTGAATAATTTTGAAAAAATTATCGCGAATCCGTGAATGCCGTTGAAAAAATAAAAAAAATTGAAAAAAGAAAAATTCCGATTATTGAAGTTTTACTGAAAAAAAAACGGTCCGATCGAAAAAAAAACTAAGTCCAAATTCCGGGATGGACCGTTCCGAGAAAAATTCCGGGATGGACCGTTTCGAGAAAAATTCCGGGATGGACCGTTTCGAGAATAATTCCGGGATGGTGCGATAGACCATTATCTCTCTGTATCGTTGAAGAAAAACATTGAATAATTTTGAAAAAATTATCGTGAATCCGTGAATGCCGTTGAAAAAATAAAAAAAATTGAAAAAAGAAAAATTCCGATTATTGAAGTTTTACTGAAAAAAAAACGGTCCGATCGAAAAAAAAACTAAGTCCAAATTCCGGGATGGACCGTTCCGAGAAAAATTCCGGGATGGACCGTTTCGAGAATAATTCCGGGATGGTGCGATAGACCATTATCTCTCTGTATCGTTGAAGAAAAACATTGAATAATTTTGAAAAAATTATCGTGAATCCGTGAATGCCGTTGAAAAAATAAAAAAAATTGAAAAAAGAAAAATTCCGATTATTGAAGTTTTACTGAAAAAAAAACGGTCCGATCGAAAAAAAAACTAAGTCCAAATTCCGGGATGGACCGTTTCGAGAATAATTCCGGGATGGTGCGATAGACCATTATCTCTCTGTATCGTTGAAGAAAAACATTGAATAATTTTGAAAAAATTATCGCGAATCCGTGAATGCCGTTGAAAAAATAAAAAAAATTGAAAAAAGAAAAATTCCGATTATTGAAGTTTTACTGAAAAAAAAACGGTCCGATCGAAAAAAAAACTAAGTCCAAATTCCGGGATGGACCGTTCCGAGAAAAATTCCGGGATGGACCGTTTCGAGAAAAATTCCGGGATGGACCGTTTCGAGAATAATTCCGGGATGGTGCGATAGACCATTATCTCTCTGTATCGTTGAAGAAAAACATTGAATAATTTTGAAAAAATTATCGTGAATCCGTGAATGCCGTTGAAAAAATAAAAAAAATTGAAAAAAGAAAAATTCCGATTATTGAAGTTTTACTGAAAAAAAAACGGTCCGATCGAAAAAAAAACTAAGTCCAAATTCCGGGATGGACCGTTCCGAGAAAAATTCCGGGATGGACCGTTTCGAGAAAAATTCCGGGATGGACCGTTTCGAGAATAATTCCGGGATGGTGCGATAGACCATTATCTCTCTGTATCGTTGAAGAAAAACATTGAATAATTTTGAAAAAATTATCGTGAATCCGTGAATGCCGTTGAAAAAATAAAAAAAATTGAAAAAAGAAAAATTCCGATTATTGAAGTTTTACTGAAAAAAAAACGGTCCGATCGAAAAAAAAACTAAGTCCAAATTCCGGGATGGACCGTTCCGAGAAAAATTCCGGGATGGACCGTTTCGAGAATAATTCCGGGATGGTGCGATAGACCATTATCTCTCTGTATCGTTGAAGAAAAACATTGAATAATTTTGAAAAAATTATCGCGAATCCGTGAATGCCGTTGAAAAAATAAAAAAAATTGAAAAAAGAAAAATTCCGATTATTGAAGTTTTACTGAAAAAAAAACGGTCCGATCGAAAAAAAAACTAAGTCCAAATTCCGGGATGGACCGTTCCGAGAAAAATTCCGGGATGGACCGTTTCGAGAATAATTCCGGGATGGTGCGATAGACCATTATCTCTCTGTATCGTTGAAGAAAAACATTGAATAATTTTGAAAAAATTATCGCGAATCCGTGAATGCCGTTGAAAAAATAAAAAAAATTGAAAAAAGAAAAATTCCGATTATTGAAGTTTTACTGAAAAAAAAACGGTCCGATCGAAAAAAAAACTAAGTCCAAATTCCGGGATGGACCGTTCCGAGAAAAATTCCGGGATGGACCGTTTCGAGAAAAATTCCGGGATGGACCGTTTCGAGAATAATTCCGGGATGGTGCGATAGACCATTATCTCTCTGTATCGT
This sequence comes from Rhorus exstirpatorius, assembly GCA_963564615.1. NCBI lineage: Eukaryota > Metazoa > Arthropoda > Insecta > Hymenoptera > Ichneumonidae > Rhorus > Rhorus exstirpatorius. The sequence goes on from OY751320.1 coordinate 2,792,006, forward strand.
TGAAGAAAAACATTGAATAATTTTGAAAAAATTATCGTGAATCCGTGAATGCCGTTGAAAAAATAAAAAAAATTGAAAAAAGAAAAATTCCGATTATTGAAGTTTTACTGAAAAAAAAACGGATTCCGGGATGGACCGTTCCGAGAAAAATTCCGGGATGGACCGTTTCGAGAAAAATTCCGGGATGGACCGTTTCGAGAATAATTCCGGGATGGTGCGATAGACCATTATCTCTCTGTATCGTTGAAGAAAAACATTGAATAATTTTGAAAAAATTATCGTGAATCCGTGAATGCCGTTGAAAAAATAAAAAAAATTGAAAAAAGAAAAATTCCGATTATTGAAGTTTTACTGAAAAAAAAACGGTCCGATCGAAAAAAAAACTAAGTCCAAATTCCGGGATGGACCGTTCCGAGAAAAATTCCGGGATGGACCGTTTCGAGAAAAATTCCGGGATGGACCGTTTCGAGAATAATTCCGGGATGGTGCGATAGACCATTATCTCTCTGTATCGTTGAAGAAAAACATTGAATAATTTTGAAAAAATTATCGTGAATCCGTGAATGCCGTTGAAAAAATAAAAAAAATTGAAAAAAGAAAAATTCCGATTATTGAAGTTTTACTGAAAAAAAAACGGTCCGATCGAAAAAAAAACTAAGTCCAAATTCCGGGATGGACCGTTCCGAGAAAAATTCCGGGATGGTGCGATAGACCATTATCTCTCTGTATCGTTGAAGAAAAACATTGAATAATTTTGAAAAAATTATCGCGAATCCGTGAATGCCGTTGAAAAAATAAAAAAAATTGAAAAAAGAAAAATTCCGATTATTGAAGTTTTACTGAAAAAAAAACGGTCCGATCGAAAAAAAAACTAAGTCCAAATTCCGGGATGGACCGTTTCGAGAATAATTCCGGGATGGTGCGATAGACCATTATCTCTCTGTATCGTTGAAGAAAAACATTGAATAATTTTGAAAAAATTATCGTGAATCCGTGAATGCCGTTGAAAAAATAAAAAAAATTGAAAAAAGAAAAATTCCGATTATTGAAGTTTTACTGAAAAAAAAACGGTCCGATCGAAAAAAAAACTAAGTCCAAATTCCGGGATGGACCGTTCCGAGAAAAATTCCGGGATGGACCGTTTCGAGAATAATTCCGGGATGGTGCGATAGACCATTATCTCTCTGTATCGTTGAAGAAAAACATTGAATAATTTTGAAAAAATTATCGCGAATCCGTGAATGCCGTTGAAAAAATAAAAAAAATTGAAAAAAGAAAAATTCCGATTATTGAAGTTTTACTGAAAAAAAAACGGTCCGATCGAAAAAAAAACTAAGTCCAAATACCGGGATGGACCGTTCCGAGAAAAATTCCGGGATGGACCGTTTCGAGAATAATTCCGGGATGGTGCGATAGACCATTATCTCTCTGTATCGTTGAAGAAAAACATTGAATAATTTTGAAAAAATTATCGCGAATCCGTGAATGCCGTTGAAAAAATAAAAAAAATTGAAAAAAGAAAAATTCCGATTATTGAAGTTTTACTGAAAAAAAAACGGTCCGATCGAAAAAAAAACTAAGTCCAAATTCCGGGATGGACCGTTCCGAGAAAAATTCCGGGATGGACCGTTTCGAGAAAAATTCCGGGATGGACCGTTTCGAGCAAAATTCCGGGATGGACCGTTTCGAGAATAATTCCGGGATGGTGCGATAGACCATTATCTCTCTGTATCGTTGAAGAAAAACATTGAATAATTTTGAAAAAATTATCGTGAATCCGTGAATGCCGTTGAAAAAATAAAAAAAATTGAAAAAAGAAAAATTCCGATTATTGAAGTTTTACTGAAAAAAAAACGGTCCGATCGAAAAAAAAACTAAGTCCAAATACCGGGATGGACCGTTCCGAGAAAAATTCCGGGATGGACCGTTTCGAGAATAATTCCGGGATGGTGCGATAGACCATTATCTCTCTGTATCGTTGAAGAAAAACATTGAATAATTTTGAAAAAATTATCGCGAATCCGTGAATGCCGTTGAAAAAATAAAAAAAATTGAAAAAAGAAAAATTCCGATTATTGAAGTTTTACTGAAAAAAAAACGGTCCGATCGAAAAAAAAACTAAGTCCAAATTCCGGGATGGACCGTTCCGAGAAAAATTCCGGGATGGACCGTTTCGAGAAAAATTCCGGGATGGACCGTTTCGAGCAAAATTCCGGGATGGACCGTTTCGAGAATAATTCCGGGATGGTGCGATAGACCATTATCTCTCTGTATCGTTGAAGAAAAACATTGAATAATTTTGAAAAAATTATCGTGAATCCGTGAATGCCGTTGAAAAAATAAAAAAAATTGAAAAAAGAAAAATTCCGATTATTGAAGTTTTACTGAAAAAAAAACGGTCCGATCGAAAAAAAAACTAAGTCCAAATTCCGGGATGGACCGTTCCGAGAAAAATTCCGGGATGGACCGTTTCGAGAATAATTCCGGGATGGTGCGATAGACCATTATCTCTCTGTATCGTTGAAGAAAAACATTGAATAATTTTGAAAAAATTATCGCGAATCCGTGAATGCCGTTGAAAAAATAAAAAAAATTGAAAAAAGAAAAATTCCGATTATTGAAGTTTTACTGAAAAAAAAACGGTCCGATCGAAAAAAAAACTAAGTCCAAATTCCGGGATGGACCGTTCCGAGAAAAATTCCGGGATGGACCGTTTCGAGAATAATTCCGGGATGGTGCGATAGACCATTATCTCTCTGTATCGTTGAAGAAAAACATTGAATAATTTTGAAAAAATTATCGCGAATCCGTGAATGCCGTTGAAAAAATAAAAAAAATTGAAAAAAGAAAAATTCCGATTATTGAAGTTTTACTGAAAAAAAAACGGTCCGATCGAAAAAAAAACTAAGTCCAAATTCCGGGATGGACCGTTCCGAGAAAAATTCCGGGATGGACCGTTTCGAGAATAATTCCGGGATGGTGCGATAGACCATTATCTCTCTGTATCGTTGAAGAAAAACATTGAATAATTTTGAAAAAATTATCGCAAATCCGTGAATGCCGTTGAAAAAATAAAAAAAATTGAAAAAAGAAAAATTCCGATTATTGAAGTTTTACTGCAAAGAAAACAGTCCATACGGTCCATCCGAGAAAAATTTCGGATCTCCATATCGTTGAAGAAAAACGAGGAATAATTTTGAAAAAATTATCATAAATCCGTGGACACCGTTGAAATAATAAAAAAAATTGAAAAAAAAAAAAATCCGATTATTGAATTTTTACTGAAAAAAAAACGGTCCGATCGGACCATTATCTCTCTGTATCGTTGAAGAAAAACGTGGAATAATTTTGAAAAAATTATCGTGAATTCGTGAATGCCGTTGAAAAAATAAAAAAAATAAAAAAAAAAAAAATCCCGATTATTGAATTTTTACTGCAAAGAAAACAGTCCGATCGGACCATTATCTCTCTGTATCGTTGAAGAAAAACATTGAATAATTTTGAAAAAACTATCGTGAATCCGTGAATGCCGTTGAAAAAATAAAAAAAATTGAAAAAAGAAAAATTCCGATTATTGAAGTTTTACTGAAAAAAAAACGGTCCGATCGAAAAAAAAACTAAGTCCAAATTCCGGGATGGACCGTTTCGAGAATAATTCCGGGATGGTGCGATAGACCATTATCTCTCTGTATCGTTGAAGAAAAACATTGAATAATTTTGAAAAAATTATCGTGAATCCGTGAATGCCGTTGAAAAAATAAAAAAAATTGAAAAAAGAAAAATTCCGATTATTGAAGTTTTACTGAAAAAAAAACGGTCCGATCGAAAAAAAAACTAAGTCCAAATTCCGGGATGGACCGTTCCGAGAAAAATTCCGGGATGGACCGTTTCGAGAAAAATTCCGGGATGGACCGTTTCGAGAATAATTCCGGGATGGTGCGATAGACCATTATCTCTCTGTATCGTTGAAGAAAAACATTGAATAATTTTGAAAAAATTATCGTGAATCCGTGAATGCCGTTGAAAAAATAAAAAAAATTGAAAAAAGAAAAATTCCGATTATTGAAGTTTTACTGAAAAAAAAACGGTCCGATCGAAAAAAAAACTAAGTCCAAATTCCGGGATGGACCGTTCCGAGAAAAATTCCGGGATGGACCGTTTCGAGAATAATTCCGGGATGGTGCGATAGACCATTATCTCTCTGTATCGTTGAAGAAAAACATTGAATAATTTTGAAAAAATTATCGCGAATCCGTGAATGCCGTTGAAAAAATAAAAAAAATTGAAAAAAGAAAAATTCCGATTATTGAAGTTTTACTGAAAAAAAAACGGTCCGATCGAAAAAAAAACTAAGTCCAAATTCCGGGATGGACCGTTCCGAGAAAAATTCCGGGATGGACCGTTTCGAGAAAAATTCCGGGATGGACCGTTTCGAGAATAATTCCGGGATGGTGCGATAGACCATTATCTCTCTGTATCGTTGAAGAAAAACATTGAATAATTTTGAAAAAATTATCGTGAATCCGTGAATGCCGTTGAAAAAATAAAAAAAATTGAAAAAAGAAAAATTCCGATTATTGAAGTTTTACTGAAAAAAAAACGGTCCGATCGAAAAAAAAACTAAGTCCAAATTCCGGGATGGACCGTTCCGAGAAAAATTCCGGGATGGACCGTTTCGAGAATAATTCCGGGATGGTGCGATAGACCATTATCTCTCTGTATCGTTGAAGAAAAACATTGAATAATTTTGAAAAAATTATCGTGAATCCGTGAATGCCGTTGAAAAAATAAAAAAAATTGAAAAAAGAAAAATTCCGATTATTGAAGTTTTACTGAAAAAAAAACGGTCCGATCGAAAAAAAAACTAAGTCCAAATTCCGGGATGGACCGTTCCGAGAAAAATTCCGGGATGGACCGTTTCGAGAAAAATTCCGGGATGGACCGTTTCGAGAATAATTCCGGGATGGTGCGATAGACCATTATCTCTCTGTATCGTTGAAGAAAAACATTGAATAATTTTGAAAAAATTATCGTGAATCCGTGAATGCCGTTGAAAAAATAAAAAAAATTGAAAAAAGAAAAATTCCGATTATTGAAGTTTTACTGAAAAAAAAACGGTCCGATCGAAAAAAAAACTAAGTCCAAATTCCGGGATGGACCGTTCCGAGAAAAATTCCGGGATGGTGCGATAGACCATTATCTCTCTGTATCGTTGAAGAAAAACATTGAATAATTTTGAAAAAATTATCGCGAATCCGTGAATGCCGTTGAAAAAATAAAAAAAATTGAAAAAAGAAAAATTCCGATTATTGAAGTTTTACTGAAAAAAAAACGGTCCGATCGAAAAAAAAACTAAGTCCAAATACCGGGATGGACCGTTCCGAGAAAAATTCCGGGATGGACCGTTTCGAGAATAATTCCGGGATGGTGCGATAGACCATTATCTCTCTGTATCGTTGAAGAAAAACATTGAATAATTTTGAAAAAATTATCGCGAATCCGTGAATGCCGTTGAAAAAATAAAAAAAATTGAAAAAAGAAAAATTCCGATTATTGAAGTTTTACTGAAAAAAAAACGGTCCGATCGAAAAAAAAACTAAGTCCAAATTCCGGGATGGACCGTTCCGAGAAAAATTCCGGGATGGACCGTTTCGAGAAAAATTCCGGGATGGACCGTTTCGAGCAAAATTCCGGGATGGACCGTTTCGAGAATAATTCCGGGATGGTGCGATAGACCATTATCTCTCTGTATCGTTGAAGAAAAACATTGAATAATTTTGAAAAAATTATCGTGAATCCGTGAATGCCGTTGAAAAAATAAAAAAAATTGAAAAAAGAAAAATTCCGATTATTGAAGTTTTACTGAAAAAAAAACGGTCCGATCGAAAAAAAAACTAAGTCCAAATACCGGGATGGACCGTTCCGAGAAAAATTCCGGGATGGACCGTTTCGAGAATAATTCCGGGATGGTGCGATAGACCATTATCTCTCTGTATCGTTGAAGAAAAACATTGAATAATTTTGAAAAAATTATCGCGAATCCGTGAATGCCGTTGAAAAAATAAAAAAAATTGAAAAAAGAAAAATTCCGATTATTGAAGTTTTACTGAAAAAAAAACGGTCCGATCGAAAAAAAAACTAAGTCCAAATTCCGGGATGGACCGTTCCGAGAAAAATTCCGGGATGGACCGTTTCGAGAAAAATTCCGGGATGGACCGTTTCGAGCAAAATTCCGGGATGGACCGTTTCGAGAATAATTCCGGGATGGTGCGATAGACCATTATCTCTCTGTATCGTTGAAGAAAAACATTGAATAATTTTGAAAAAATTATCGTGAATCCGTGAATGCCGTTGAAAAAATAAAAAAAATTGAAAAAAGAAAAATTCCGATTATTGAAGTTTTACTGAAAAAAAAACGGTCCGATCGAAAAAAAAACTAAGTCCAAATTCCGGGATGGACCGTTCCGAGAAAAATTCCGGGATGGACCGTTTCGAGAATAATTCCGGGATGGTGCGATAGACCATTATCTCTCTGTATCGTTGAAGAAAAACATTGAATAATTTTGAAAAAATTATCGCGAATCCGTGAATGCCGTTGAAAAAATAAAAAAAATTGAAAAAAGAAAAATTCCGATTATTGAAGTTTTACTGAAAAAAAAACGGTCCGATCGAAAAAAAAACTAAGTCCAAATTCCGGGATGGACCGTTCCGAGAAAAATTCCGGGATGGACCGTTTCGAGAATAATTCCGGGATGGTGCGATAGACCATTATCTCTCTGTATCGTTGAAGAAAAACATTGAATAATTTTGAAAAAATTATCGCGAATCCGTGAATGCCGTTGAAAAAATAAAAAAAATTGAAAAAAGAAAAATTCCGATTATTGAAGTTTTACTGAAAAAAAAACGGTCCGATCGAAAAAAAAACTAAGTCCAAATTCCGGGATGGACCGTTCCGAGAAAAATTCCGGGATGGACCGTTTCGAGAATAATTCCGGGATGGTGCGATAGACCATTATCTCTCTGTATCGTTGAAGAAAAACATTGAATAATTTTGAAAAAATTATCGCGAATCCGTGAATGCCGTTGAAAAAATAAAAAAAATTGAAAAAAGAAAAATTCCGATTATTGAAGTTTTACTGCAAAGAAAACAGTCCATACGGTCCATCCGAGAAAAATTTCGGATCTCCATATCGTTGAAGAAAAACGAGGAATAATTTTGAAAAAATTATCATAAATCCGTGGACACCGTTGAAATAATAAAAAAAATTGAAAAAAAAAAAAATCCGATTATTGAATTTTTACTGAAAAAAAAACGGTCCGATCGGACCATTATCTCTCTGTATCGTTGAAGAAAAACGTGGAATAATTTTGAAAAAATTATCGTGAATTCGTGAATGCCGTTGAAAAAATAAAAAAAATAAAAAAAAAAAAAATCCCGATTATTGAATTTTTACTGCAAAGAAAACAGTCCGATCGGACCATTATCTCTCTGTATCGTTGAAGAAAAACATTGAATAATTTTGAAAAAATTATCGTGAATCCGTGAATGCCGTTGAAAAAATAAAAAAAATTGAAAAAAGAAAAATTCCGATTATTGAAGTTTTACTGAAAAAAAAACGGTCCGATCGAAAAAAAAACTAAGTCCAAATTCCGGGATGGACCGTTTCGAGAATAATTCCGGGATGGTGCGATAGACCATTATCTCTCTGTATCGTTGAAGAAAAACATTGAATAATTTTGAAAAAATTATCGTGAATCCGTGAATGCCGTTGAAAAAATAAAAAAAATTGAAAAAAGAAAAATTCCGATTATTGAAGTTTTACTGAAAAAAAAACGGTCCGATCGAAAAAAAAACTAAGTCCAAATTCCGGGATGGACCGTTCCGAGAAAAATTCCGGGATGGACCGTTTCGAGAAAAATTCCGGGATGGACCGTTTCGAGAATAATTCCGGGATGGTGCGATAGACCATTATCTCTCTGTATCGTTGAAGAAAAACATTGAATAATTTTGAAAAAATTATCGTGAATCCGTGAATGCCGTTGAAAAAATAAAAAAAATTGAAAAAAGAAAAATTCCGATTATTGAAGTTTTACTGAAAAAAAAACGGTCCGATCGAAAAAAAAACTAAGTCCAAATTCCGGGATGGACCGTTCCGAGAAAAATTCCGGGATGGACCGTTTCGAGAATAATTCCGGGATGGTGCGATAGACCATTATCTCTCTGTATCGTTGAAGAAAAACATTGAATAATTTTGAAAAAATTATCGCGAATCCGTGAATGCCGTTGAAAAAATAAAAAAAATTGAAAAAAGAAAAATTCCGATTATTGAAGTTTTACTGAAAAAAAAACGGTCCGATCGAAAAAAAAACTAAGTCCAAATTCCGGGATGGACCGTTCCGAGAAAAATTCCGGGATGGACCGTTTCGAGAAAAATTCCGGGATGGACCGTTTCGAGAATAATTCCGGGATGGTGCGATAGACCATTATCTCTCTGTATCGTTGAAGAAAAACATTGAATAATTTTGAAAAAATTATCGTGAATCCGTGAATGCCGTTGAAAAAATAAAAAAAATTGAAAAAAGAAAAATTCCGATTATTGAAGTTTTACTGAAAAAAAAACGGTCCGATCGAAAAAAAAACTAAGTCCAAATTCCGGGATGGACCGTTCCGAGAAAAATTCCGGGATGGACCGTTTCGAGAATAATTCCGGGATGGTGCGATAGACCATTATCTCTCTGTATCGTTGAAGAAAAACATTGAATAATTTTGAAAAAATTATCGTGAATCCGTGAATGCCGTTGAAAAAATAAAAAAAATTGAAAAAAGAAAAATTCCGATTATTGAAGTTTTACTGAAAAAAAAACGGTCCGATCGAAAAAAAAACTAAGTCCAAATTCCGGGATGGACCGTTCCGAGAAAAATTCCGGGATGGACCGTTTCGAGAAAAATTCCGGGATGGACCGTTTCGAGAATAATTCCGGGATGGTGCGATAGACCATTATCTCTCTGTATCGTTGAAGAAAAACATTGAATAATTTTGAAAAAATTATCGTGAATCCGTGAATGCCGTTGAAAAAATAAAAAAAATTGAAAAAAGAAAAATTCCGATTATTGAAGTTTTACTGAAAAAAAAACGGTCCGATCGAAAAAAAAACTAAGTCCAAATTCCGGGATGGACCGTTCCGAGAAAAATTCCGGGATGGTGCGATAGACCATTATCTCTCTGTATCGTTGAAGAAAAACATTGAATAATTTTGAAAAAATTATCGCGAATCCGTGAATGCCGTTGAAAAAATAAAAAAAATTGAAAAAAGAAAAATTCCGATTATTGAAGTTTTACTGAAAAAAAAACGGTCCGATCGAAAAAAAAACTAAGTCCAAATTCCGGGATGGACCGTTTCGAGAATAATTCCGGGATGGTGCGATAGACCATTATCTCTCTGTATCGTTGAAGAAAAACATTGAATAATTTTGAAAAAATTATCGTGAATCCGTGAATGCCGTTGAAAAAATAAAAAAAATTGAAAAAAGAAAAATTCCGATTATTGAAGTTTTACTGAAAAAAAAACGGTCCGATCGAAAAAAAAACTAAGTCCAAATTCCGGGATGGACCGTTCCGAGAAAAATTCCGGGATGGACCGTTTCGAGAATAATTCCGGGATGGTGCGATAGACCATTATCTCTCTGTATCGTTGAAGAAAAACATTGAATAATTTTGAAAAAATTATCGCGAATCCGTGAATGCCGTTGAAAAAATAAAAAAAATTGAAAAAAGAAAAATTCCGATTATTGAAGTTTTACTGAAAAAAAAACGGTCCGATCGAAAAAAAAACTAAGTCCAAATACCGGGATGGACCGTTCCGAGAAAAATTCCGGGATGGACCGTTTCGAGAATAATTCCGGGATGGTGCGATAGACCATTATCTCTCTGTATCGTTGAAGAAAAACATTGAATAATTTTGAAAAAATTATCGCGAATCCGTGAATGCCGTTGAAAAAATAAAAAAAATTGAAAAAAGAAAAATTCCGATTATTGAAGTTTTACTGAAAAAAAAACGGTCCGATCGAAAAAAAAACTAAGTCCAAATTCCGGGATGGACCGTTCCGAGAAAAATTCCGGGATGGACCGTTTCGAGAAAAATTCCGGGATGGACCGTTTCGAGCAAAATTCCGGGATGGACCGTTTCGAGAATAATTCCGGGATGGTGCGATAGACCATTATCTCTCTGTATCGTTGAAGAAAAACATTGAATAATTTTGAAAAAATTATCGTGAATCCGTGAATGCCGTTGAAAAAATAAAAAAAATTGAAAAAAGAAAAATTCCGATTATTGAAGTTTTACTGAAAAAAAAACGGTCCGATCGAAAAAAAAACTAAGTCCAAATACCGGGATGGACCGTTCCGAGAAAAATTCCGGGATGGACCGTTTCGAGAATAATTCCGGGATGGTGCGATAGACCATTATCTCTCTGTATCGTTGAAGAAAAACATTGAATAATTTTGAAAAAATTATCGCGAATCCGTGAATGCCGTTGAAAAAATAAAAAAAATTGAAAAAAGAAAAATTCCGATTATTGAAGTTTTACTGAAAAAAAAACGGTCCGATCGAAAAAAAAACTAAGTCCAAATTCCGGGATGGACCGTTCCGAGAAAAATTCCGGGATGGACCGTTTCGAGAAAAATTCCGGGATGGACCGTTTCGAGCAAAATTCCGGGATGGACCGTTTCGAGAATAATTCCGGGATGGTGCGATAGACCATTATCTCTCTGTATCGTTGAAGAAAAACATTGAATAATTTTGAAAAAATTATCGTGAATCCGTGAATGCCGTTGAAAAAATAAAAAAAATTGAAAAAAGAAAAATTCCGATTATTGAAGTTTTACTGAAAAAAAAACGGTCCGATCGAAAAAAAAACTAAGTCCAAATTCCGGGATGGACCGTTCCGAGAAAAATTCCGGGATGGACCGTTTCGAGAATAATTCCGGGATGGTGCGATAGACCATTATCTCTCTGTATCGTTGAAGAAAAACATTGAATAATTTTGAAAAAATTATCGCGAATCCGTGAATGCCGTTGAAAAAATAAAAAAAATTGAAAAAAGAAAAATTCCGATTATTGAAGTTTTACTGAAAAAAAAACGGTCCGATCGAAAAAAAAACTAAGTCCAAATTCCGGGATGGACCGTTCCGAGAAAAATTCCGGGATGGACCGTTTCGAGAAAAATTCCGGGATGGACCGTTTCGAGAATAATTCCGGGATGGTGCGATAGACCATTATCTCTCTGTATCGTTGAAGAAAAACATTGAATAATTTTGAAAAAATTATCGTGAATCCGTGAATGCCGTTGAAAAAATAAAAAAAATTGAAAAAAGAAAAATTCCGATTATTGAAGTTTTACTGAAAAAAAAACGGTCCGATCGAAAAAAAAACTAAGTCCAAATTCCGGGATGGACCGTTCCGAGAAAAATTCCGGGATGGACCGTTTCGAGAATAATTCCGGGATGGTGCGATAGACCATTATCTCTCTGTATCGTTGAAGAAAAACATTGAATAATTTTGAAAAAATTATCGTGAATCCGTGAATGCCGTTGAAAAAATAAAAAAAATTGAAAAAAGAAAAATTCCGATTATTGAAGTTTTACTGAAAAAAAAACGGTCCGATCGAAAAAAAAACTAAGTCCAAATTCCGGGATGGACCGTTTCGAGAATAATTCCGGGATGGTGCGATAGACCATTATCTCTCTGTATCGTTGAAGAAAAACATTGAATAATTTTGAAAAAATTATCGCGAATCCGTGAATGCCGTTGAAAAAATAAAAAAAATTGAAAAAAGAAAAATTCCGATTATTGAAGTTTTACTGAAAAAAAAACGGTCCGATCGAAAAAAAAACTAAGTCCAAATTCCGGGATGGACCGTTCCGAGAAAAATTCCGGGATGGACCGTTTCGAGAAAAATTCCGGGATGGACCGTTTCGAGAATAATTCCGGGATGGTGCGATAGACCATTATCTCTCTGTATCGTTGAAGAAAAACATTGAATAATTTTGAAAAAATTATCGTGAATCCGTGAATGCCGTTGAAAAAATAAAAAAAATTGAAAAAAGAAAAATTCCGATTATTGAAGTTTTACTGAAAAAAAAACGGTCCGATCGAAAAAAAAACTAAGTCCAAATTCCGGGATGGACCGTTCCGAGAAAAATTCCGGGATGGACCGTTTCGAGAAAAATTCCGGGATGGACCGTTTCGAGAATAATTCCGGGATGGTGCGATAGACCATTATCTCTCTGTATCGTTGAAGAAAAACATTGAATAATTTTGAAAAAATTATCGTGAATCCGTGAATGCCGTTGAAAAAATAAAAAAAATTGAAAAAAGAAAAATTCCGATTATTGAAGTTTTACTGAAAAAAAAACGGTCCGATCGAAAAAAAAACTAAGTCCAAATTCCGGGATGGACCGTTCCGAGAAAAATTCCGGGATGGACCGTTTCGAGAATAATTCCGGGATGGTGCGATAGACCATTATCTCTCTGTATCGTTGAAGAAAAACATTGAATAATTTTGAAAAAATTATCGTGAATCCGTGAATGCCGTTGAAAAAATAAAAAAAATTGAAAAAAGAAAAATTCCGATTATTGAAGTTTTACTGAAAAAAAAACGGTCCGATCGAAAAAAAAACTAAGTCCAAATTCCGGGATGGACCGTTCCGAGAAAAATTCCGGGATGGACCGTTTCGAGAAAAATTCCGGGATGGACCGTTTCGAGAATAATTCCGGGATGGTGCGATAGACCATTATCTCTCTGTATCGTTGAAGAAAAACATTGAATAATTTTGAAAAAATTATCGTGAATCCGTGAATGCCGTTGAAAAAATAAAAAAAATTGAAAAAAGAAAAATTCCGATTATTGAAGTTTTACTGAAAAAAAAACGGTCCGATCGAAAAAAAAACTAAGTCCAAATTCCGGGATGGACCGTTCCGAGAAAAATTCCGGGATGGACCGTTTCGAGAAAAATTCCGGGATGGACCGTTTCGAGAATAATTCCGGGATGGTGCGATAGACCATTATCTCTCTGTATCGTTGAAGAAAAACATTGAATAATTTTGAAAAAATTATCGTGAATCCGTGAATGCCGTTGAAAAAATAAAAAAAATTGAAAAAAGAAAAATTCCGATTATTGAAGTTTTACTGCAAAGAAAACAGTCCATACGGTCCATCCGAGAAAAATTTCGGATCTCCATATCGTTGAAGAAAAACGAGGAATAATTTTGAAAAAATTATCATAAATCCGTGGACACCGTTGAAATAATAAAAAAAATTGAAAAAAAAAAAAATCCGATTATTGAATTTTTACTGAAAAAAAAACGGTCCGATCGGACCATTATCTCTCTGTATCGTTGAAGAAAAACGTGGAATAATTTTGAAAAAATTATCGTGAATTCGTGAATGCCGTTGAAAAAATAAAAAAAATAAAAAAAAAAAAAATCCCGATTATTGAATTTTTACTGCAAAGAAAACAGTCCGATCGGACCATTATCTCTCTGTATCGTTGAAGAAAAACATTGAATAATTTTGAAAAAATTATCGTGAATCCGTGAATGCCGTTGAAAAAATAAAAAAAATTGAAAAAAGAAAAATTCCGATTATTGAAGTTTTACTGAAAAAAAAACGGTCCGATCGAAAAAAAAACTAAGTCCAAATTCCGGGATGGACCGTTTCGAGAATAATTCCGGGATGGTGCGATAGACCATTATCTCTCTGTATCGTTGAAGAAAAACATTGAATAATTTTGAAAAAATTATCGTGAATCCGTGAATGCCGTTGAAAAAATAAAAAAAATTGAAAAAAGAAAAATTCCGATTATTGAAGTTTTACTGAAAAAAAAACGGTCCGATCGAAAAAAAAACTAAGTCCAAATTCCGGGATGGACCGTTCCGAGAAAAATTCCGGGATGGACCGTTTCGAGAAAAATTCCGGGATGGACCGTTTCGAGAATAATTCCGGGATGGTGCGATAGACCATTATCTCTCTGTATCGTTGAAGAAAAACATTGAATAATTTTGAAAAAATTATCGTGAATCCGTGAATGCCGTTGAAAAAATAAAAAAAATTGAAAAAAGAAAAATTCCGATTATTGAAGTTTTACTGAAAAAAAAACGGTCCGATCGAAAAAAAAACTAAGTCCAAATTCCGGGATGGACCGTTCCGAGAAAAATTCCGGGATGGACCGTTTCGAGAATAATTCCGGGATGGTGCGATAGACCATTATCTCTCTGTATCGTTGAAGAAAAACATTGAATAATTTTGAAAAAATTATCGCGAATCCGTGAATGCCGTTGAAAAAATAAAAAAAATTGAAAAAAGAAAAATTCCGATTATTGAAGTTTTACTGAAAAAAAAACGGTCCGATCGAAAAAAAAACTAAGTCCAAATTCCGGGATGGACCGTTCCGAGAAAAATTCCGGGATGGACCGTTTCGAGAAAAATTCCGGGATGGACCGTTTCGAGAATAATTCCGGGATGGTGCGATAGACCATTATCTCTCTGTATCGTTGAAGAAAAACATTGAATAATTTTGAAAAAATTATCGTGAATCCGTGAATGCCGTTGAAAAAATAAAAAAAATTGAAAAAAGAAAAATTCCGATTATTGAAGTTTTACTGAAAAAAAAACGGTCCGATCGAAAAAAAAACTAAGTCCAAATTCCGGGATGGACCGTTCCGAGAAAAATTCCGGGATGGACCGTTTCGAGAATAATTCCGGGATGGTGCGATAGACCATTATCTCTCTGTATCGTTGAAGAAAAACATTGAATAATTTTGAAAAAATTATCGTGAATCCGTGAATGCCGTTGAAAAAATAAAAAAAATTGAAAAAAGAAAAATTCCGATTATTGAAGTTTTACTGAAAAAAAAACGGTCCGATCGAAAAAAAAACTAAGTCCAAATTCCGGGATGGACCGTTCCGAGAAAAATTCCGGGATGGACCGTTTCGAGAAAAATTCCGGGATGGACCGTTTCGAGAATAATTCCGGGATGGTGCGATAGACCATTATCTCTCTGTATCGTTGAAGAAAAACATTGAATAATTTTGAAAAAATTATCGTGAATCCGTGAATGCCGTTGAAAAAATAAAAAAAATTGAAAAAAGAAAAATTCCGATTATTGAAGTTTTACTGAAAAAAAAACGGTCCGATCGAAAAAAAAACTAAGTCCAAATTCCGGGATGGACCGTTCCGAGAAAAATTCCGGGATGGTGCGATAGACCATTATCTCTCTGTATCGTTGAAGAAAAACATTGAATAATTTTGAAAAAATTATCGCGAATCCGTGAATGCCGTTGAAAAAATAAAAAAAATTGAAAAAAGAAAAATTCCGATTATTGAAGTTTTACTGAAAAAAAAACGGTCCGATCGAAAAAAAAACTAAGTCCAAATTCCGGGATGGACCGTTTCGAGAATAATTCCGGGATGGTGCGATAGACCATTATCTCTCTGTATCGTTGAAGAAAAACATTGAATAATTTTGAAAAAATTATCGTGAATCCGTGAATGCCGTTGAAAAAATAAAAAAAATTGAAAAAAGAAAAATTCCGATTATTGAAGTTTTACTGAAAAAAAAACGGTCCGATCGAAAAAAAAACTAAGTCCAAATTCCGGGATGGACCGTTCCGAGAAAAATTCCGGGATGGACCGTTTCGAGAATAATTCCGGGATGGTGCGATAGACCATTATCTCTCTGTATCGTTGAAGAAAAACATTGAATAATTTTGAAAAAATTATCGCGAATCCGTGAATGCCGTTGAAAAAATAAAAAAAATTGAAAAAAGAAAAATTCCGATTATTGAAGTTTTACTGAAAAAAAAACGGTCCGATCGAAAAAAAAACTAAGTCCAAATACCGGGATGGACCGTTCCGAGAAAAATTCCGGGATGGACCGTTTCGAGAATAATTCCGGGATGGTGCGATAGACCATTATCTCTCTGTATCGTTGAAGAAAAACATTGAATAATTTTGAAAAAATTATCGCGAATCCGTGAATGCCGTTGAAAAAATAAAAAAAATTGAAAAAAGAAAAATTCCGATTATTGAAGTTTTACTGAAAAAAAAACGGTCCGATCGAAAAAAAAACTAAGTCCAAATTCCGGGATGGACCGTTCCGAGAAAAATTCCGGGATGGACCGTTTCGAGAAAAATTCCGGGATGGACCGTTTCGAGCAAAATTCCGGGATGGACCGTTTCGAGAATAATTCCGGGATGGTGCGATAGACCATTATCTCTCTGTATCGTTGAAGAAAAACATTGAATAATTTTGAAAAAATTATCGTGAATCCGTGAATGCCGTTGAAAAAATAAAAAAAATTGAAAAAAGAAAAATTCCGATTATTGAAGTTTTACTGAAAAAAAAACGGTCCGATCGAAAAAAAAACTAAGTCCAAATACCGGGATGGACCGTTCCGAGAAAAATTCCGGGATGGACCGTTTCGAGAATAATTCCGGGATGGTGCGATAGACCATTATCTCTCTGTATCGTTGAAGAAAAACATTGAATAATTTTGAAAAAATTATCGCGAATCCGTGAATGCCGTTGAAAAAATAAAAAAAATTGAAAAAAGAAAAATTCCGATTATTGAAGTTTTACTGAAAAAAAAACGGTCCGATCGAAAAAAAAACTAAGTCCAAATTCCGGGATGGACCGTTCCGAGAAAAATTCCGGGATGGACCGTTTCGAGAAAAATTCCGGGATGGACCGTTTCGAGCAAAATTCCGGGATGGACCGTTTCGAGAATAATTCCGGGATGGTGCGATAGACCATTATCTCTCTGTATCGTTGAAGAAAAACATTGAATAATTTTGAAAAAATTATCGTGAATCCGTGAATGCCGTTGAAAAAATAAAAAAAATTGAAAAAAGAAAAATTCCGATTATTGAAGTTTTACTGAAAAAAAAACGGTCCGATCGAAAAAAAAACTAAGTCCAAATTCCGGGATGGACCGTTCCGAGAAAAATTCCGGGATGGACCGTTTCGAGAATAATTCCGGGATGGTGCGATAGACCATTATCTCTCTGTATCGTTGAAGAAAAACATTGAATAATTTTGAAAAAATTATCGCGAATCCGTGAATGCCGTTGAAAAAATAAAAAAAATTGAAAAAAGAAAAATTCCGATTATTGAAGTTTTACTGAAAAAAAAACGGTCCGATCGAAAAAAAAACTAAGTCCAAATTCCGGGATGGACCGTTCCGAGAAAAATTCCGGGATGGACCGTTTCGAGAAAAATTCCGGGATGGACCGTTTCGAGAATAATTCCGGGATGGTGCGATAGACCATTATCTCTCTGTATCGTTGAAGAAAAACATTGAATAATTTTGAAAAAATTATCGTGAATCCGTGAATGCCGTTGAAAAAATAAAAAAAATTGAAAAAAGAAAAATTCCGATTATTGAAGTTTTACTGAAAAAAAAACGGTCCGATCGAAAAAAAAACTAAGTCCAAATTCCGGGATGGACCGTTCCGAGAAAAATTCCGGGATGGACCGTTTCGAGAATAATTCCGGGATGGTGCGATAGACCATTATCTCTCTGTATCGTTGAAGAAAAACATTGAATAATTTTGAAAAAATTATCGTGAATCCGTGAATGCCGTTGAAAAAATAAAAAAAATTGAAAAAAGAAAAATTCCGATTATTGAAGTTTTACTGAAAAAAAAACGGTCCGATCGAAAAAAAAACTAAGTCCAAATTCCGGGATGGACCGTTTCGAGAATAATTCCGGGATGGTGCGATAGACCATTATCTCTCTGTATCGTTGAAGAAAAACATTGAATAATTTTGAAAAAATTATCGCGAATCCGTGAATGCCGTTGAAAAAATAAAAAAAATTGAAAAAAGAAAAATTCCGATTATTGAAGTTTTACTGAAAAAAAAACGGTCCGATCGAAAAAAAAACTAAGTCCAAATTCCGGGATGGACCGTTCCGAGAAAAATTCCGGGATGGACCGTTTCGAGAAAAATTCCGGGATGGACCGTTTCGAGAATAATTCCGGGATGGTGCGATAGACCATTATCTCTCTGTATCGTTGAAGAAAAACATTGAATAATTTTGAAAAAATTATCGTGAATCCGTGAATGCCGTTGAAAAAATAAAAAAAATTGAAAAAAGAAAAATTCCGATTATTGAAGTTTTACTGAAAAAAAAACGGTCCGATCGAAAAAAAAACTAAGTCCAAATTCCGGGATGGACCGTTCCGAGAAAAATTCCGGGATGGACCGTTTCGAGAAAAATTCCGGGATGGACCGTTTCGAGAATAATTCCGGGATGGTGCGATAGACCATTATCTCTCTGTATCGTTGAAGAAAAACATTGAATAATTTTGAAAAAATTATCGTGAATCCGTGAATGCCGTTGAAAAAATAAAAAAAATTGAAAAAAGAAAAATTCCGATTATTGAAGTTTTACTGAAAAAAAAACGGTCCGATCGAAAAAAAAACTAAGTCCAAATTCCGGGATGGACCGTTCCGAGAAAAATTCCGGGATGGACCGTTTCGAGAAAAATTCCGGGATGGACCGTTTCGAGAATAATTCCGGGATGGTGCGATAGACCATTATCTCTCTGTATCGTTGAAGAAAAACATTGAATAATTTTGAAAAAATTATCGTGAATCCGTGAATGCCGTTGAAAAAATAAAAAAAATTGAAAAAAGAAAAATTCCGATTATTGAAGTTTTACTGAAAAAAAAACGGTCCGATCGAAAAAAAAACTAAGTCCAAATTCCGGGATGGACCGTTCCGAGAAAAATTCCGGGATGGACCGTTTCGAGAATAATTCCGGGATGGTGCGATAGACCATTATCTCTCTGTATCGTTGAAGAAAAACATTGAATAATTTTGAAAAAATTATCGTGAATCCGTGAATGCCGTTGAAAAAATAAAAAAAATTGAAAAAAGAAAAATTCCGATTATTGAAGTTTTACTGAAAAAAAAACGGTCCGATCGAAAAAAAAACTAAGTCCAAATTCCGGGATGGACCGTTTCGAGAATAATTCCGGGATGGTGCGATAGACCATTATCTCTCTGTATCGTTGAAGAAAAACATTGAATAATTTTGAAAAAATTATCGCGAATCCGTGAATGCCGTTGAAAAAATAAAAAAAATTGAAAAAAGAAAAATTCCGATTATTGAAGTTTTACTGAAAAAAAAACGGTCCGATCGAAAAAAAAACTAAGTCCAAATTCCGGGATGGACCGTTTCGAGAATAATTCCGGGATGGTGCGATAGACCATTATCTCTCTGTATCGTTGAAGAAAAACATTGAATAATTTTGAAAAAATTATCGCGAATCCGTGAATGCCGTTGAAAAAATAAAAAAAATTGAAAAAAGAAAAATTCCGATTATTGAAGTTTTACTGAAAAAAAAACGGTCCGATCGAAAAAAAAACTAAGTCCAAATTCCGGGATGGACCGTTCCGAGAAAAATTCCGGGATGGACCGTTTCGAGAATAATTCCGGGATGGTGCGATAGACCATTATCTCTCTGTATCGTTGAAGAAAAACATTGAATAATTTTGAAAAAATTATCGTGAATCCGTGAATGCCGTTGAAAAAATAAAAAAAATTGAAAAAAGAAAAATTCCGATTATTGAAGTTTTACTGAAAAAAAAACGGTCCGATCGAAAAAAAAACTAAGTCCAAATTCCGGGATGGACCGTTTCGAGAATAATTCCGGGATGGTGCGATAGACCATTATCTCTCTGTATCGTTGAAGAAAAACATTGAATAATTTTGAAAAAATTATCGCGAATCCGTGAATGCCGTTGAAAAAATAAAAAAAATTGAAAAAAGAAAAATTCCGATTATTGAAGTTTTACTGAAAAAAAAACGGTCCGATCGAAAAAAAAACTAAGTCCAAATTCCGGGATGGACCGTTTCGAGAATAATTCCGGGATGGTGCGATAGACCATTATCTCTCTGTATCGTTGAAGAAAAACATTGAATAATTTTGAAAAAATTATCGCGAATCCGTGAATGCCGTTGAAAAAATAAAAAAAATTGAAAAAAGAAAAATTCCGATTATTGAAGTTTTACTGAAAAAAAAACGGTCCGATCGAAAAAAAAACTAAGTCCAAATTCCGGGATGGACCGTTCCGAGAAAAATTCCGGGATGGACCGTTTCGAGAATAATTCCGGGATGGTGCGATAGACCATTATCTCTCTGTATCGTTGAAGAAAAACATTGAATAATTTTGAAAAAATTATCGTGAATCCGTGAATGCCGTTGAAAAAATAAAAAAAATTGAAAAAAGAAAAATTCCGATTATTGAAGTTTTACTGAAAAAAAAACGGTCCGATCGAAAAAAAAACTAAGTCCAAATTCCGGGATGGACCGTTTCGAGAATAATTCCGGGATGGTGCGATAGACCATTATCTCTCTGTATCGTTGAAGAAAAACATTGAATAATTTTGAAAAAATTATCGCGAATCCGTGAATGCCGTTGAAAAAATAAAAAAAATTGAAAAAAGAAAAATTCCGATTATTGAAGTTTTACTGAAAAAAAAACGGTCCGATCGAAAAAAAAACTAAGTCCAAATTCCGGGATGGACCGTTTCGAGAATAATTCCGGGATGGTGCGATAGACCATTATCTCTCTGTATCGTTGAAGAAAAACATTGAATAATTTTGAAAAAATTATCGCGAATCCGTGAATGCCGTTGAAAAAATAAAAAAAATTGAAAAAAGAAAAATTCCGATTATTGAAGTTTTACTGAAAAAAAAACGGTCCGATCGAAAAAAAAACTAAGTCCAAATTCCGGGATGGACCGTTCCGAGAAAAATTCCGGGATGGACCGTTTCGAGAATAATTCCGGGATGGTGCGATAGACCATTATCTCTCTGTATCGTTGAAGAAAAACATTGAATAATTTTGAAAAAATTATCGTGAATCCGTGAATGCCGTTGAAAAAATAAAAAAAATTGAAAAAAGAAAAATTCCGATTATTGAAGTTTTACTGAAAAAAAAACGGTCCGATCGAAAAAAAAACTAAGTCCAAATTCCGGGATGGACCGTTTCGAGAATAATTCCGGGATGGTGCGATAGACCATTATCTCTCTGTATCGTTGAAGAAAAACATTGAATAATTTTGAAAAAATTATCGCGAATCCGTGAATGCCGTTGAAAAAATAAAAAAAATTGAAAAAAGAAAAATTCCGATTATTGAAGTTTTACTGAAAAAAAAACGGTCCGATCGAAAAAAAAACTAAGTCCAAATTCCGGGATGGACCGTTCCGAGAAAAATTCCGGGATGGACCGTTTCGAGAAAAATTCCGGGATGGACCGTTTCGAGAATAATTCCGGGATGGTGCGATAGACCATTATCTCTCTGTATCGTTGAAGAAAAACATTGAATAATTTTGAAAAAATTATCGTGAATCCGTGAATGCCGTTGAAAAAATAAAAAAAATTGAAAAAAGAAAAATTCCGATTATTGAAGTTTTACTGAAAAAAAAACGGTCCGATCGAAAAAAAAACTAAGTCCAAATTCCGGGATGGACCGTTCCGAGAAAAATTCCGGGATGGACCGTTTCGAGAAAAATTCCGGGATGGACCGTTTCGAGAATAATTCCGGGATGGTGCGATAGACCATTATCTCTCTGTATCGTTGAAGAAAAACATTGAATAATTTTGAAAAAATTATCGTGAATCCGTGAATGCCGTTGAAAAAATAAAAAAAATTGAAAAAAGAAAAATTCCGATTATTGAAGTTTTACTGAAAAAAAAACGGTCCGATCGAAAAAAAAACTAAGTCCAAATTCCGGGATGGACCGTTCCGAGAAAAATTCCGGGATGGACCGTTTCGAGAATAATTCCGGGATGGTGCGATAGACCATTATCTCTCTGTATCGTTGAAGAAAAACATTGAATAATTTTGAAAAAATTATCGCGAATCCGTGAATGCCGTTGAAAAAATAAAAAAAATTGAAAAAAGAAAAATTCCGATTATTGAAGTTTTACTGAAAAAAAAACGGTCCGATCGAAAAAAAAACTAAGTCCAAATACCGGGATGGACCGTTCCGAGAAAAATTCCGGGATGGACCGTTTCGAGAATAATTCCGGGATGGTGCGATAGACCATTATCTCTCTGTATCGTTGAAGAAAAACATTGAATAATTTTGAAAAAATTATCGCGAATCCGTGAATGCCGTTGAAAAAATAAAAAAAATTGAAAAAAGAAAAATTCCGATTATTGAAGTTTTACTGAAAAAAAAACGGTCCGATCGAAAAAAAAACTAAGTCCAAATTCCGGGATGGACCGTTCCGAGAAAAATTCCGGGATGGACCGTTTCGAGAAAAATTCCGGGATGGACCGTTTCGAGCAAAATTCCGGGATGGACCGTTTCGAGAATAATTCCGGGATGGTGCGATAGACCATTATCTCTCTGTATCGTTGAAGAAAAACATTGAATAATTTTGAAAAAATTATCGTGAATCCGTGAATGCCGTTGAAAAAATAAAAAAAATTGAAAAAAGAAAAATTCCGATTATTGAAGTTTTACTGAAAAAAAAACGGTCCGATCGAAAAAAAAACTAAGTCCAAATACCGGGATGGACCGTTCCGAGAAAAATTCCGGGATGGACCGTTTCGAGAATAATTCCGGGATGGTGCGATAGACCATTATCTCTCTGTATCGTTGAAGAAAAACATTGAATAATTTTGAAAAAATTATCGCGAATCCGTGAATGCCGTTGAAAAAATAAAAAAAATTGAAAAAAGAAAAATTCCGATTATTGAAGTTTTACTGAAAAAAAAACGGTCCGATCGAAAAAAAAACTAAGTCCAAATTCCGGGATGGACCGTTCCGAGAAAAATTCCGGGATGGACCGTTTCGAGAAAAATTCCGGGATGGACCGTTTCGAGCAAAATTCCGGGATGGACCGTTTCGAGAATAATTCCGGGATGGTGCGATAGACCATTATCTCTCTGTATCGTTGAAGAAAAACATTGAATAATTTTGAAAAAATTATCGTGAATCCGTGAATGCCGTTGAAAAAATAAAAAAAATTGAAAAAAGAAAAATTCCGATTATTGAAGTTTTACTGAAAAAAAAACGGTCCGATCGAAAAAAAAACTAAGTCCAAATTCCGGGATGGACCGTTCCGAGAAAAATTCCGGGATGGACCGTTTCGAGAATAATTCCGGGATGGTGCGATAGACCATTATCTCTCTGTATCGTTGAAGAAAAACATTGAATAATTTTGAAAAAATTATCGCGAATCCGTGAATGCCGTTGAAAAAATAAAAAAAATTGAAAAAAGAAAAATTCCGATTATTGAAGTTTTACTGAAAAAAAAACGGTCCGATCGAAAAAAAAACTAAGTCCAAATTCCGGGATGGACCGTTTCGAGAATAATTCCGGGATGGTGCGATAGACCATTATCTCTCTGTATCGTTGAAGAAAAACATTGAATAATTTTGAAAAAATTATCGCGAATCCGTGAATGCCGTTGAAAAAATAAAAAAAATTGAAAAAAGAAAAATTCCGATTATTGAAGTTTTACTGAAAAAAAAACGGTCCGATCGAAAAAAAAACTAAGTCCAAATTCCGGGATGGACCGTTCCGAGAAAAATTCCGGGATGGACCGTTTCGAGAATAATTCCGGGATGGTGCGATAGACCATTATCTCTCTGTATCGTTGAAGAAAAACATTGAATAATTTTGAAAAAATTATCGTGAATCCGTGAATGCCGTTGAAAAAATAAAAAAAATTGAAAAAAGAAAAATTCCGATTATTGAAGTTTTACTGAAAAAAAAACGGTCCGATCGAAAAAAAAACTAAGTCCAAATTCCGGGATGGACCGTTTCGAGAATAATTCCGGGATGGTGCGATAGACCATTATCTCTCTGTATCGTTGAAGAAAAACATTGAATAATTTTGAAAAAATTATCGCGAATCCGTGAATGCCGTTGAAAAAATAAAAAAAATTGAAAAAAGAAAAATTCCGATTATTGAAGTTTTACTGAAAAAAAAACGGTCCGATCGAAAAAAAAACTAAGTCCAAATTCCGGGATGGACCGTTTCGAGAATAATTCCGGGATGGTGCGATAGACCATTATCTCTCTGTATCGTTGAAGAAAAACATTGAATAATTTTGAAAAAATTATCGCGAATCCGTGAATGCCGTTGAAAAAATAAAAAAAATTGAAAAAAGAAAAATTCCGATTATTGAAGTTTTACTGAAAAAAAAACGGTCCGATCGAAAAAAAAACTAAGTCCAAATTCCGGGATGGACCGTTCCGAGAAAAATTCCGGGATGGACCGTTTCGAGAATAATTCCGGGATGGTGCGATAGACCATTATCTCTCTGTATCGTTGAAGAAAAACATTGAATAATTTTGAAAAAATTATCGTGAATCCGTGAATGCCGTTGAAAAAATAAAAAAAATTGAAAAAAGAAAAATTCCGATTATTGAAGTTTTACTGAAAAAAAAACGGTCCGATCGAAAAAAAAACTAAGTCCAAATTCCGGGATGGACCGTTTCGAGAATAATTCCGGGATGGTGCGATAGACCATTATCTCTCTGTATCGTTGAAGAAAAACATTGAATAATTTTGAAAAAATTATCGCGAATCCGTGAATGCCGTTGAAAAAATAAAAAAAATTGAAAAAAGAAAAATTCCGATTATTGAAGTTTTACTGAAAAAAAAACGGTCCGATCGAAAAAAAAACTAAGTCCAAATTCCGGGATGGACCGTTTCGAGAATAATTCCGGGATGGTGCGATAGACCATTATCTCTCTGTATCGTTGAAGAAAAACATTGAATAATTTTGAAAAAATTATCGCGAATCCGTGAATGCCGTTGAAAAAATAAAAAAAATTGAAAAAAGAAAAATTCCGATTATTGAAGTTTTACTGAAAAAAAAACGGTCCGATCGAAAAAAAAACTAAGTCCAAATTCCGGGATGGACCGTTCCGAGAAAAATTCCGGGATGGACCGTTTCGAGAATAATTCCGGGATGGTGCGATAGACCATTATCTCTCTGTATCGTTGAAGAAAAACATTGAATAATTTTGAAAAAATTATCGTGAATCCGTGAATGCCGTTGAAAAAATAAAAAAAATTGAAAAAAGAAAAATTCCGATTATTGAAGTTTTACTGAAAAAAAAACGGTCCGATCGAAAAAAAAACTAAGTCCAAATTCCGGGATGGACCGTTTCGAGAATAATTCCGGGATGGTGCGATAGACCATTATCTCTCTGTATCGTTGAAGAAAAACATTGAATAATTTTGAAAAAATTATCGCGAATCCGTGAATGCCGTTGAAAAAATAAAAAAAATTGAAAAAAGAAAAATTCCGATTATTGAAGTTTTACTGAAAAAAAAACGGTCCGATCGAAAAAAAAACTAAGTCCAAATTCCGGGATGGACCGTTCCGAGAAAAATTCCGGGATGGACCGTTTCGAGAAAAATTCCGGGATGGACCGTTTCGAGAATAATTCCGGGATGGTGCGATAGACCATTATCTCTCTGTATCGTTGAAGAAAAACATTGAATAATTTTGAAAAAATTATCGTGAATCCGTGAATGCCGTTGAAAAAATAAAAAAAATTGAAAAAAGAAAAATTCCGATTATTGAAGTTTTACTGAAAAAAAAACGGTCCGATCGAAAAAAAAACTAAGTCCAAATTCCGGGATGGACCGTTCCGAGAAAAATTCCGGGATGGACCGTTTCGAGAAAAATTCCGGGATGGACCGTTTCGAGAATAATTCCGGGATGGTGCGATAGACCATTATCTCTCTGTATCGTTGAAGAAAAACATTGAATAATTTTGAAAAAATTATCGTGAATCCGTGAATGCCGTTGAAAAAATAAAAAAAATTGAAAAAAGAAAAATTCCGATTATTGAAGTTTTACTGAAAAAAAAACGGTCCGATCGAAAAAAAAACTAAGTCCAAATTCCGGGATGGACCGTTCCGAGAAAAATTCCGGGATGGACCGTTTCGAGAATAATTCCGGGATGGTGCGATAGACCATTATCTCTCTGTATCGTTGAAGAAAAACATTGAATAATTTTGAAAAAATTATCGCGAATCCGTGAATGCCGTTGAAAAAATAAAAAAAATTGAAAAAAGAAAAATTCCGATTATTGAAGTTTTACTGAAAAAAAAACGGTCCGATCGAAAAAAAAACTAAGTCCAAATACCGGGATGGACCGTTCCGAGAAAAATTCCGGGATGGACCGTTTCGAGAATAATTCCGGGATGGTGCGATAGACCATTATCTCTCTGTATCGTTGAAGAAAAACATTGAATAATTTTGAAAAAATTATCGCGAATCCGTGAATGCCGTTGAAAAAATAAAAAAAATTGAAAAAAGAAAAATTCCGATTATTGAAGTTTTACTGAAAAAAAAACGGTCCGATCGAAAAAAAAACTAAGTCCAAATTCCGGGATGGACCGTTCCGAGAAAAATTCCGGGATGGACCGTTTCGAGAAAAATTCCGGGATGGACCGTTTCGAGCAAAATTCCGGGATGGACCGTTTCGAGAATAATTCCGGGATGGTGCGATAGACCATTATCTCTCTGTATCGTTGAAGAAAAACATTGAATAATTTTGAAAAAATTATCGTGAATCCGTGAATGCCGTTGAAAAAATAAAAAAAATTGAAAAAAGAAAAATTCCGATTATTGAAGTTTTACTGAAAAAAAAACGGTCCGATCGAAAAAAAAACTAAGTCCAAATACCGGGATGGACCGTTCCGAGAAAAATTCCGGGATGGACCGTTTCGAGAATAATTCCGGGATGGTGCGATAGACCATTATCTCTCTGTATCGTTGAAGAAAAACATTGAATAATTTTGAAAAAATTATCGCGAATCCGTGAATGCCGTTGAAAAAATAAAAAAAATTGAAAAAAGAAAAATTCCGATTATTGAAGTTTTACTGAAAAAAAAACGGTCCGATCGAAAAAAAAACTAAGTCCAAATTCCGGGATGGACCGTTCCGAGAAAAATTCCGGGATGGACCGTTTCGAGAAAAATTCCGGGATGGACCGTTTCGAGCAAAATTCCGGGATGGACCGTTTCGAGAATAATTCCGGGATGGTGCGATAGACCATTATCTCTCTGTATCGTTGAAGAAAAACATTGAATAATTTTGAAAAAATTATCGTGAATCCGTGAATGCCGTTGAAAAAATAAAAAAAATTGAAAAAAGAAAAATTCCGATTATTGAAGTTTTACTGAAAAAAAAACGGTCCGATCGAAAAAAAAACTAAGTCCAAATTCCGGGATGGACCGTTCCGAGAAAAATTCCGGGATGGACCGTTTCGAGAATAATTCCGGGATGGTGCGATAGACCATTATCTCTCTGTATCGTTGAAGAAAAACATTGAATAATTTTGAAAAAATTATCGCGAATCCGTGAATGCCGTTGAAAAAATAAAAAAAATTGAAAAAAGAAAAATTCCGATTATTGAAGTTTTACTGAAAAAAAAACGGTCCGATCGAAAAAAAAACTAAGTCCAAATTCCGGGATGGACCGTTCCGAGAAAAATTCCGGGATGGACCGTTTCGAGAATAATTCCGGGATGGTGCGATAGACCATTATCTCTCTGTATCGTTGAAGAAAAACATTGAATAATTTTGAAAAAATTATCGCGAATCCGTGAATGCCGTTGAAAAAATAAAAAAAATTGAAAAAAGAAAAATTCCGATTATTGAAGTTTTACTGAAAAAAAAACGGTCCGATCGAAAAAAAAACTAAGTCCAAATTCCGGGATGGACCGTTCCGAGAAAAATTCCGGGATGGACCGTTTCGAGAATAATTCCGGGATGGTGCGATAGACCATTATCTCTCTGTATCGTTGAAGAAAAACATTGAATAATTTTGAAAAAATTATCGCGAATCCGTGAATGCCGTTGAAAAAATAAAAAAAATTGAAAAAAGAAAAATTCCGATTATTGAAGTTTTACTGCAAAGAAAACAGTCCATACGGTCCATCCGAGAAAAATTTCGGATCTCCATATCGTTGAAGAAAAACGAGGAATAATTTTGAAAAAATTATCATAAATCCGTGGACACCGTTGAAATAATAAAAAAAATTGAAAAAAAAAAAAATCCGATTATTGAATTTTTACTGAAAAAAAAACGGTCCGATCGGACCATTATCTCTCTGTATCGTTGAAGAAAAACGTGGAATAATTTTGAAAAAATTATCGTGAATTCGTGAATGCCGTTGAAAAAATAAAAAAAATAAAAAAAAAAAAAATCCCGATTATTGAATTTTTACTGCAAAGAAAACAGTCCGATCGGACCATTATCTCTCTGTATCGTTGAAGAAAAACATTGAATAATTTTGAAAAAATTATCGTGAATCCGTGAATGCCGTTGAAAAAATAAAAAAAATTGAAAAAAGAAAAATTCCGATTATTGAAGTTTTACTGAAAAAAAAACGGTCCGATCGAAAAAAAAACTAAGTCCAAATTCCGGGATGGACCGTTTCGAGAATAATTCCGGGATGGTGCGATAGACCATTATCTCTCTGTATCGTTGAAGAAAAACATTGAATAATTTTGAAAAAATTATCGTGAATCCGTGAATGCCGTTGAAAAAATAAAAAAAATTGAAAAAAGAAAAATTCCGATTATTGAAGTTTTACTGAAAAAAAAACGGTCCGATCGAAAAAAAAACTAAGTCCAAATTCCGGGATGGACCGTTCCGAGAAAAATTCCGGGATGGACCGTTCCGAGAAAAATTCCGGGATGGACCGTTTCGAGAAAAATTCCGGGATGGACCGTTTCGAGCAAAATTCCGGGATGGACCGTTTCGAGAATAATTCCGGGATGGTGCGATAGACCATTATCTCTCTGTATCGTTGAAGAAAAACATTGAATAATTTTGAAAAAATTATCGTGAATCCGTGAATGCCGTTGAAAAAATAAAAAAAATTGAAAAAAGAAAAATTCCGATTATTGAAGTTTTACTGAAAAAAAAACGGTCCGATCGAAAAAAAAACTAAGTCCAAATACCGGGATGGACCGTTCCGAGAAAAATTCCGGGATGGACCGTTTCGAGAATAATTCCGGGATGGTGCGATAGACCATTATCTCTCTGTATCGTTGAAGAAAAACATTGAATAATTTTGAAAAAATTATCGCGAATCCGTGAATGCCGTTGAAAAAATAAAAAAAATTGAAAAAAGAAAAATTCCGATTATTGAAGTTTTACTGAAAAAAAAACGGTCCGATCGAAAAAAAAACTAAGTCCAAATTCCAAGATGGACCGTTCCGAGAAAAATTCCGGGATGGACCGTTTCGAGAAAAATTCCGGGATGGACCGTTTCGAGCAAAATTCCGGGATGGACCGTTTCGAGAATAATTCCGGGATGGTGCGATAGACCATTATCTCTCTGTATCGTTGAAGAAAAACATTGAATAATTTTGAAAAAATTATCGTGAATCCGTGAATGCCGTTGAAAAAATAAAAAAAATTGAAAAAAGAAAAATTCCGATTATTGAAGTTTTACTGAAAAAAAAACGGTCCGATCGAAAAAAAAACTAAGTCCAAATTCCGGGATGGACCGTTCCGAGAAAAATTCCGGGATGGACCGTTTCGAGAATAATTCCGGGATGGTGCGATAGACCATTATCTCTCTGTATCGTTGAAGAAAAACATTGAATAATTTTGAAAAAATTATCGCGAATCCGTGAATGCCGTTGAAAAAATAAAAAAAATTGAAAAAAGAAAAATTCCGATTATTGAAGTTTTACTGAAAAAAAAACGGTCCGATCGAAAAAAAAACTAAGTCCAAATTCCGGGATGGACCGTTCCGAGAAAAATTCCGGGATGGACCGTTTCGAGAATAATTCCGGGATGGTGCGATAGACCATTATCTCTCTGTATCGTTGAAGAAAAACATTGAATAATTTTGAAAAAATTATCGCGAATCCGTGAATGCCGTTGAAAAAATAAAAAAAATTGAAAAAAGAAAAATTCCGATTATTGAAGTTTTACTGAAAAAAAAACGGTCCGATCGAAAAAAAAACTAAGTCCAAATTCCGGGATGGACCGTTCCGAGAAAAATTCCGGGATGGACCGTTTCGAGAATAATTCCGGGATGGTGCGATAGACCATTATCTCTCTGTATCGTTGAAGAAAAACATTGAATAATTTTGAAAAAATTATCGCGAATCCGTGAATGCCGTTGAAAAAATAAAAAAAATTGAAAAAAGAAAAATTCCGATTATTGAAGTTTTACTGCAAAGAAAACAGTCCATACGGTCCATCCGAGAAAAATTTCGGATCTCCATATCGTTGAAGAAAAACGAGGAATAATTTTGAAAAAATTATCATAAATCCGTGGACACCGTTGAAATAATAAAAAAAATTGAAAAAAAAAAAAATCCGATTATTGAATTTTTACTGAAAAAAAAACGGTCCGATCGGACCATTATCTCTCTGTATCGTTGAAGAAAAACGTGGAATAATTTTGAAAAAATTATCGTGAATTCGTGAATGCCGTTGAAAAAATAAAAAAAATAAAAAAAAAAAAAATCCCGATTATTGAATTTTTACTGCAAAGAAAACAGTCCGATCGGACCATTATCTCTCTGTATCGTTGAAGAAAAACATTGAATAATTTTGAAAAAATTATCGTGAATCCGTGAATGCCGTTGAAAAAATAAAAAAAATTGAAAAAAGAAAAATTCCGATTATTGAAGTTTTACTGAAAAAAAAACGGTCCGATCGAAAAAAAAACTAAGTCCAAATTCCGGGATGGACCGTTTCGAGAATAATTCCGGGATGGTGCGATAGACCATTATCTCTCTGTATCGTTGAAGAAAAACATTGAATAATTTTGAAAAAATTATCGTGAATCCGTGAATGCCGTTGAAAAAATAAAAAAAATTGAAAAAAGAAAAATTCCGATTATTGAAGTTTTACTGAAAAAAAAACGGTCCGATCGAAAAAAAAACTAAGTCCAAATTCCGGGATGGACCGTTCCGAGAAAAATTCCGGGATGGACCGTTTCGAGAAAAATTCCGGGATGGACCGTTTCGAGAATAATTCCGGGATGGTGCGATAGACCATTATCTCTCTGTATCGTTGAAGAAAAACATTGAATAATTTTGAAAAAATTATCGTGAATCCGTGAATGCCGTTGAAAAAATAAAAAAAATTGAAAAAAGAAAAATTCCGATTATTGAAGTTTTACTGAAAAAAAAACGGTCCGATCGAAAAAAAAACTAAGTCCAAATTCCGGGATGGACCGTTCCGAGAAAAATTCCGGGATGGACCGTTTCGAGAATAATTCCGGGATGGTGCGATAGACCATTATCTCTCTGTATCGTTGAAGAAAAACATTGAATAATTTTGAAAAAATTATCGCGAATCCGTGAATGCCGTTGAAAAAATAAAAAAAATTGAAAAAAGAAAAATTCCGATTATTGAAGTTTTACTGAAAAAAAAACGGTCCGATCGAAAAAAAAACTAAGTCCAAATTCCGGGATGGACCGTTCCGAGAAAAATTCCGGGATGGACCGTTTCGAGAAAAATTCCGGGATGGACCGTTTCGAGAATAATTCCGGGATGGTGCGATAGACCATTATCTCTCTGTATCGTTGAAGAAAAACATTGAATAATTTTGAAAAAATTATCGTGAATCCGTGAATGCCGTTGAAAAAATAAAAAAAATTGAAAAAAGAAAAATTCCGATTATTGAAGTTTTACTGAAAAAAAAACGGTCCGATCGAAAAAAAAACTAAGTCCAAATTCCGGGATGGACCGTTCCGAGAAAAATTCCGGGATGGACCGTTTCGAGAAAAATTCCGGGATGGACCGTTTCGAGAATAATTCCGGGATGGTGCGATAGACCATTATCTCTCTGTATCGTTGAAGAAAAACATTGAATAATTTTGAAAAAATTATCGTGAATCCGTGAATGCCGTTGAAAAAATAAAAAAAATTGAAAAAAGAAAAATTCCGATTATTGAAGTTTTACTGAAAAAAAAACGGTCCGATCGAAAAAAAAACTAAGTCCAAATTCCGGGATGGACCGTTCCGAGAAAAATTCCGGGATGGACCGTTTCGAGAATAATTCCGGGATGGTGCGATAGACCATTATCTCTCTGTATCGTTGAAGAAAAACATTGAATAATTTTGAAAAAATTATCGTGAATCCGTGAATGCCGTTGAAAAAATAAAAAAAATTGAAAAAAGAAAAATTCCGATTATTGAAGTTTTACTGAAAAAAAAACGGTCCGATCGAAAAAAAAACTAAGTCCAAATTCCGGGATGGACCGTTCCGAGAAAAATTCCGGGATGGACCGTTTCGAGAAAAATTCCGGGATGGACCGTTTCGAGAATAATTCCGGGATGGTGCGATAGACCATTATCTCTCTGTATCGTTGAAGAAAAACATTGAATAATTTTGAAAAAATTATCGTGAATCCGTGAATGCCGTTGAAAAAATAAAAAAAATTGAAAAAAGAAAAATTCCGATTATTGAAGTTTTACTGAAAAAAAAACGGTCCGATCGAAAAAAAAACTAAGTCCAAATTCCGGGATGGACCGTTCCGAGAAAAATTCCGGGATGGACCGTTTCGAGAATAATTCCGGGATGGTGCGATAGACCATTATCTCTCTGTATCGTTGAAGAAAAACATTGAATAATTTTGAAAAAATTATCGTGAATCCGTGAATGCCGTTGAAAAAATAAAAAAAATTGAAAAAAGAAAAATTCCGATTATTGAAGTTTTACTGAAAAAAAAACGGTCCGATCGAAAAAAAAACTAAGTCCAAATTCCGGGATGGACCGTTTCGAGAATAATTCCGGGATGGTGCGATAGACCATTATCTCTCTGTATCGTTGAAGAAAAACATTGAATAATTTTGAAAAAATTATCGCGAATCCGTGAATGCCGTTGAAAAAATAAAAAAAATTGAAAAAAGAAAAATTCCGATTATTGAAGTTTTACTGAAAAAAAAACGGTCCGATCGAAAAAAAAACTAAGTCCAAATTCCGGGATGGACCGTTTCGAGAATAATTCCGGGATGGTGCGATAGACCATTATCTCTCTGTATCGTTGAAGAAAAACATTGAATAATTTTGAAAAAATTATCGCGAATCCGTGAATGCCGTTGAAAAAATAAAAAAAATTGAAAAAAGAAAAATTCCGATTATTGAAGTTTTACTGAAAAAAAAACGGTCCGATCGAAAAAAAAACTAAGTCCAAATTCCGGGATGGACCGTTCCGAGAAAAATTCCGGGATGGACCGTTTCGAGAATAATTCCGGGATGGTGCGATAGACCATTATCTCTCTGTATCGTTGAAGAAAAACATTGAATAATTTTGAAAAAATTATCGTGAATCCGTGAATGCCGTTGAAAAAATAAAAAAAATTGAAAAAAGAAAAATTCCGATTATTGAAGTTTTACTGAAAAAAAAACGGTCCGATCGAAAAAAAAACTAAGTCCAAATTCCGGGATGGACCGTTTCGAGAATAATTCCGGGATGGTGCGATAGACCATTATCTCTCTGTATCGTTGAAGAAAAACATTGAATAATTTTGAAAAAATTATCGCGAATCCGTGAATGCCGTTGAAAAAATAAAAAAAATTGAAAAAAGAAAAATTCCGATTATTGAAGTTTTACTGAAAAAAAAACGGTCCGATCGAAAAAAAAACTAAGTCCAAATTCCGGGATGGACCGTTTCGAGAATAATTCCGGGATGGTGCGATAGACCATTATCTCTCTGTATCGTTGAAGAAAAACATTGAATAATTTTGAAAAAATTATCGCGAATCCGTGAATGCCGTTGAAAAAATAAAAAAAATTGAAAAAAGAAAAATTCCGATTATTGAAGTTTTACTGAAAAAAAAACGGTCCGATCGAAAAAAAAACTAAGTCCAAATTCCGGGATGGACCGTTCCGAGAAAAATTCCGGGATGGACCGTTTCGAGAATAATTCCGGGATGGTGCGATAGACCATTATCTCTCTGTATCGTTGAAGAAAAACATTGAATAATTTTGAAAAAATTATCGTGAATCCGTGAATGCCGTTGAAAAAATAAAAAAAATTGAAAAAAGAAAAATTCCGATTATTGAAGTTTTACTGAAAAAAAAACGGTCCGATCGAAAAAAAAACTAAGTCCAAATTCCGGGATGGACCGTTCCGAGAAAAATTCCGGGATGGACCGTTTCGAGAAAAATTCCGGGATGGACCGTTTCGAGAATAATTCCGGGATGGTGCGATAGACCATTATCTCTCTGTATCGTTGAAGAAAAACATTGAATAATTTTGAAAAAATTATCGTGAATCCGTGAATGCCGTTGAAAAAATAAAAAAAATTGAAAAAAGAAAAATTCCGATTATTGAAGTTTTACTGAAAAAAAAACGGTCCGATCGAAAAAAAAACTAAGTCCAAATTCCGGGATGGACCGTTTCGAGAATAATTCCGGGATGGTGCGATAGACCATTATCTCTCTGTATCGTTGAAGAAAAACATTGAATAATTTTGAAAAAATTATCGTGAATCCGTGAATGCCGTTGAAAAAATAAAAAAAATTGAAAAAAGAAAAATTCCGATTATTGAAGTTTTACTGAAAAAAAAACGGTCCGATCGAAAAAAAAACTAAGTCCAAATTCCGGGATGGACCGTTCCGAGAAAAATTCCGGGATGGACCGTTTCGAGAATAATTCCGGGATGGTGCGATAGACCATTATCTCTCTGTATCGTTGAAGAAAAACATTGAATAATTTTGAAAAAATTATCGTGAATCCGTGAATGCCGTTGAAAAAATAAAAAAAATTGAAAAAAGAAAAATTCCGATTATTGAAGTTTTACTGAAAAAAAAACGGTCCGATCGAAAAAAAAACTAAGTCCAAATTCCGGGATGGACCGTTCCGAGAAAAATTCCGGGATGGACCGTTTCGAGAAAAATTCCGGGATGGACCGTTTCGAGAATAATTCCGGGATGGTGCGATAGACCATTATCTCTCTGTATCGTTGAAGAAAAACATTGAATAATTTTGAAAAAATTATCGTGAATCCGTGAATGCCGTTGAAAAAATAAAAAAAATTGAAAAAAGAAAAATTCCGATTATTGAAGTTTTACTGAAAAAAAAACGGTCCGATCGAAAAAAAAACTAAGTCCAAATTCCGGGATGGACCGTTCCGAGAAAAATTCCGGGATGGACCGTTTCGAGAATAATTCCGGGATGGTGCGATAGACCATTATCTCTCTGTATCGTTGAAGAAAAACATTGAATAATTTTGAAAAAATTATCGTGAATCCGTGAATGCCGTTGAAAAAATAAAAAAAATTGAAAAAAGAAAAATTCCGATTATTGAAGTTTTACTGAAAAAAAAACGGTCCGATCGAAAAAAAAACTAAGTCCAAATTCCGGGATGGACCGTTCCGAGAAAAATTCCGGGATGGACCGTTTCGAGAAAAATTCCGGGATGGACCGTTTCGAGAATAATTCCGGGATGGTGCGATAGACCATTATCTCTCTGTATCGTTGAAGAAAAACATTGAATAATTTTGAAAAAATTATCGTGAATCCGTGAATGCCGTTGAAAAAATAAAAAAAATTGAAAAAAGAAAAATTCCGATTATTGAAGTTTTACTGAAAAAAAAACGGTCCGATCGAAAAAAAAACTAAGTCCAAATTCCGGGATGGACCGTTCCGAGAAAAATTCCGGGATGGACCGTTTCGAGAATAATTCCGGGATGGTGCGATAGACCATTATCTCTCTGTATCGTTGAAGAAAAACATTGAATAATTTTGAAAAAATTATCGTGAATCCGTGAATGCCGTTGAAAAAATAAAAAAAATTGAAAAAAGAAAAATTCCGATTATTGAAGTTTTACTGAAAAAAAAACGGTCCGATCGAAAAAAAAACTAAGTCCAAATTCCGGGATGGACCGTTTCGAGAATAATTCCGGGATGGTGCGATAGACCATTATCTCTCTGTATCGTTGAAGAAAAACATTGAATAATTTTGAAAAAATTATCGCGAATCCGTGAATGCCGTTGAAAAAATAAAAAAAATTGAAAAAAGAAAAATTCCGATTATTGAAGTTTTACTGAAAAAAAAACGGTCCGATCGAAAAAAAAACTAAGTCCAAATTCCGGGATGGACCGTTTCGAGAATAATTCCGGGATGGTGCGATAGACCATTATCTCTCTGTATCGTTGAAGAAAAACATTGAATAATTTTGAAAAAATTATCGCGAATCCGTGAATGCCGTTGAAAAAATAAAAAAAATTGAAAAAAGAAAAATTCCGATTATTGAAGTTTTACTGAAAAAAAAACGGTCCGATCGAAAAAAAAACTAAGTCCAAATTCCGGGATGGACCGTTCCGAGAAAAATTCCGGGATGGACCGTTTCGAGAATAATTCCGGGATGGTGCGATAGACCATTATCTCTCTGTATCGTTGAAGAAAAACATTGAATAATTTTGAAAAAATTATCGTGAATCCGTGAATGCCGTTGAAAAAATAAAAAAAATTGAAAAAAGAAAAATTCCGATTATTGAAGTTTTACTGAAAAAAAAACGGTCCGATCGAAAAAAAAACTAAGTCCAAATTCCGGGATGGACCGTTTCGAGAATAATTCCGGGATGGTGCGATAGACCATTATCTCTCTGTATCGTTGAAGAAAAACATTGAATAATTTTGAAAAAATTATCGCGAATCCGTGAATGCCGTTGAAAAAATAAAAAAAATTGAAAAAAGAAAAATTCCGATTATTGAAGTTTTACTGAAAAAAAAACGGTCCGATCGAAAAAAAAACTAAGTCCAAATTCCGGGATGGACCGTTTCGAGAATAATTCCGGGATGGTGCGATAGACCATTATCTCTCTGTATCGTTGAAGAAAAACATTGAATAATTTTGAAAAAATTATCGCGAATCCGTGAATGCCGTTGAAAAAATAAAAAAAATTGAAAAAAGAAAAATTCCGATTATTGAAGTTTTACTGAAAAAAAAACGGTCCGATCGAAAAAAAAACTAAGTCCAAATTCCGGGATGGACCGTTCCGAGAAAAATTCCGGGATGGACCGTTTCGAGAATAATTCCGGGATGGTGCGATAGACCATTATCTCTCTGTATCGTTGAAGAAAAACATTGAATAATTTTGAAAAAATTATCGTGAATCCGTGAATGCCGTTGAAAAAATAAAAAAAATTGAAAAAAGAAAAATTCCGATTATTGAAGTTTTACTGAAAAAAAAACGGTCCGATCGAAAAAAAAACTAAGTCCAAATTCCGGGATGGACCGTTCCGAGAAAAATTCCGGGATGGACCGTTTCGAGAAAAAT
Organism: Rhorus exstirpatorius; assembly: GCA_963564615.1. NCBI lineage: Eukaryota > Metazoa > Arthropoda > Insecta > Hymenoptera > Ichneumonidae > Rhorus > Rhorus exstirpatorius. The sequence goes on from OY751320.1 coordinate 2,829,337, forward strand.
TCCGGGATGGACCGTTTCGAGAATAATTCCGGGATGGTGCGATAGACCATTATCTCTCTGTATCGTTGAAGAAAAACATTGAATAATTTTGAAAAAATTATCGTGAATCCGTGAATGCCGTTGAAAAAATAAAAAAAATTGAAAAAAGAAAAATTCCGATTATTGAAGTTTTACTGAAAAAAAAACGGTCCGATCGAAAAAAAAACTAAGTCCAAATTCCGGGATGGACCGTTTCGAGAATAATTCCGGGATGGTGCGATAGACCATTATCTCTCTGTATCGTTGAAGAAAAACATTGAATAATTTTGAAAAAATTATCGTGAATCCGTGAATGCCGTTGAAAAAATAAAAAAAATTGAAAAAAGAAAAATTCCGATTATTGAAGTTTTACTGAAAAAAAAACGGTCCGATCGAAAAAAAAACTAAGTCCAAATTCCGGGATGGACCGTTCCGAGAAAAATTCCGGGATGGACCGTTTCGAGAATAATTCCGGGATGGTGCGATAGACCATTATCTCTCTGTATCGTTGAAGAAAAACATTGAATAATTTTGAAAAAATTATCGTGAATCCGTGAATGCCGTTGAAAAAATAAAAAAAATTGAAAAAAGAAAAATTCCGATTATTGAAGTTTTACTGAAAAAAAAACGGTCCGATCGAAAAAAAAACTAAGTCCAAATTCCGGGATGGACCGTTCCGAGAAAAATTCCGGGATGGACCGTTTCGAGAAAAATTCCGGGATGGACCGTTTCGAGAATAATTCCGGGATGGTGCGATAGACCATTATCTCTCTGTATCGTTGAAGAAAAACATTGAATAATTTTGAAAAAATTATCGTGAATCCGTGAATGCCGTTGAAAAAATAAAAAAAATTGAAAAAAGAAAAATTCCGATTATTGAAGTTTTACTGAAAAAAAAACGGTCCGATCGAAAAAAAAACTAAGTCCAAATTCCGGGATGGACCGTTCCGAGAAAAATTCCGGGATGGACCGTTTCGAGAATAATTCCGGGATGGTGCGATAGACCATTATCTCTCTGTATCGTTGAAGAAAAACATTGAATAATTTTGAAAAAATTATCGTGAATCCGTGAATGCCGTTGAAAAAATAAAAAAAATTGAAAAAAGAAAAATTCCGATTATTGAAGTTTTACTGAAAAAAAAACGGTCCGATCGAAAAAAAAACTAAGTCCAAATTCCGGGATGGACCGTTTCGAGAATAATTCCGGGATGGTGCGATAGACCATTATCTCTCTGTATCGTTGAAGAAAAACATTGAATAATTTTGAAAAAATTATCGCGAATCCGTGAATGCCGTTGAAAAAATAAAAAAAATTGAAAAAAGAAAAATTCCGATTATTGAAGTTTTACTGAAAAAAAAACGGTCCGATCGAAAAAAAAACTAAGTCCAAATTCCGGGATGGACCGTTCCGAGAAAAATTCCGGGATGGACCGTTTCGAGAAAAATTCCGGGATGGACCGTTTCGAGAATAATTCCGGGATGGTGCGATAGACCATTATCTCTCTGTATCGTTGAAGAAAAACATTGAATAATTTTGAAAAAATTATCGTGAATCCGTGAATGCCGTTGAAAAAATAAAAAAAATTGAAAAAAGAAAAATTCCGATTATTGAAGTTTTACTGAAAAAAAAACGGTCCGATCGAAAAAAAAACTAAGTCCAAATTCCGGGATGGACCGTTCCGAGAAAAATTCCGGGATGGACCGTTTCGAGAAAAATTCCGGGATGGACCGTTTCGAGAATAATTCCGGGATGGTGCGATAGACCATTATCTCTCTGTATCGTTGAAGAAAAACATTGAATAATTTTGAAAAAATTATCGTGAATCCGTGAATGCCGTTGAAAAAATAAAAAAAATTGAAAAAAGAAAAATTCCGATTATTGAAGTTTTACTGAAAA
>OY751320.1:2836251-2846251 GCA_963564615.1 Rhorus exstirpatorius
TACCGGGAGGCCATGTGGGCTCGCCGGTCACCGAAGAAACTTTCCCAGATACCGAGTTCAGGGCATCTTGCCGCGCGCAGGATCCCAACAATCGTGTCCCAACTCAGGTGGTCGAAGGCCCCCTTAAAGTCTACGAAAGTGCCTAGCACGTACTTGTGGGGGGATTCTTCGACCACCCTGACTGCCGTGTGCAGCGCGTCCTCGGTACTCATCCCTGGTCTGAACCCAAACTGACGGTCCGAGAGCTGATGAATCTCCCTGTGCTCCAGACGTCGCACCAAAATCTTCTCGAGAAGTTTCCCAACGACCGACAGTAAACTGATCGGCCGGTACGAATGGGCCTCGTCGGGCGGTTTCCCGGGACCCTTGAGAATGGCCACGACGCGGGCGCTCTTCCACCGGGGTGGGAACACCCCGGCCTCCAAGCAGCCGTTGTACATGGCCAGAACCAGGTCCGGTGCTCCTCTGATCAGTGCCCATACCATCGCGACGGTAAGGCCGTCCGGGCCCGGTGCACTGCGGGCCTTCATCCTCCTTAGTGCACGCTTCGCCTCATCAATCGTGACCGGTGCCGGATTCGGTGTAGCCGGACCGGCGGCAACCCCCCGTGGCTCCCTTGCGGGAAGCCGCGGGAAGAAATGACCCAAGAGCGCCTCTGCGCTCATCTCCCAGGAGGTCGCAAGCCGCCCCTCAACCCTCACGCAGCCAATGTCGACAGGGCCCCGCCGCCTCCGGAGGAGCCGATAAACGTCCCCCCAGGGGTCGTCGTTGCCCACGTCGCCGACAAATGACCTCCAGTTCTCTTCTTTCCTGCGGAGGACCAGGCGATGAAAGTCCTGGTACAGGCCTCGGTATGCTACGCGTAGCCTCGTCTGGGCCTCCACAGGCTCCTCACGCCTCCTGGCTCGCTGCAGGGCCACCCTGGCCCGCCTGGCGAGACGCCTCGCCGCGGTAAGCTCGCGACTCCACCAGCGGGATCGTTTCCGTGTGACTGTGCCCGCCCCTGTGAGCCGGTCATCGTTGACCCCTCGTACGAGGGACTCGACCGCCTCTGCCAGGGCAACGGGCCCCTCCAATGCCAATGCCTCACGGTCGAGGTTCTCCGCAGCCTGCGCCAGGGCGGCCTCGTAAGCCCCCCAGTCGACGCCGACGGTCCGCCATCTGTGGACAGGCAACGGCTCGTCGGCGATTCCGTCTCTCCGGAGGAGCGTCACACTGATGGCGTTGTGGTCAGAGTGCACCAGGTCCGGTAAGATTTCCCACCCGACCCGGTACACCCCCTCGACACCCCTCCCGAGCGTGACATCGATGTCGGATCTGCCCGTGGGCCCGTCAAACGTGTAGTCCCGCGTTGGCTCGTTTAGCACCTCTAGGTCGCAGGCGACTATAAATGCCTCGAGCTCGCTGCCTCTGACCTCGTTGGGGTAACCCCTCTGCCGATTTTTTGCGTGCCACAAGTGGGACACCGCGTTCGCATCCAATCCTGCCAACGTGGGGGCCCCCGGAAGCCGGGTAAAGACCCACTCGAGGTATCGGATATAATCGTCCAGGGGTTCGCCGTGGCGGCAGTACACGGAGCACAGGTAGATCGAACCGAAAGCCCCGCGCGCCCACACAGTTGCACCCCCGGCCTCACCCGGCACGGTCACCACCGTTGCATCCAGCGCGGCGTCAGCGAGGACAATGGCAGATTTGCCATCCCCGCTCTGGAATACTCGCATCCATGCGGGAAGCCCGGCCACGAACCCCCCCGGTCGCAGGTATGGTTCCTGCAAGAGGGCGGCGTCGTAGCGGCCCTCCACGAGCACCTGGCCAAGCTCGGCCATAACGCCTCGAGACCGCCGGCAGTTCAACTGGAGGACGCGAAGCCCAGCTGGCTCCGAGCCCCCCAGCCCACCGGCGGCAGGCGCCAGGGGAGGCCGATCATCCATTTCTGGGTCCCGGTGCGGGGTCCCCTGGGGCCCCTAGGCGGGCCCGTTCCTCCGTAACAGCGGCCCTCTCCTGCTCGATCGCTGCCCGATACACCGGGCACCTTCCATCCAACGCCCTGTGGGCGGATTCCAACCCCGCCTCCCGGCAGTTGACGCAGCAGGGAGGCACCTCCCTCGCCGGGCACTCCGTCGCTGTATGGCCGCTGCCAGCGCACCAGCTGCACGTCAGGGCCCGCTTCCGGCAGAAGGCCGCCGAGTGGCCGAAGCCCAGACATCGGAGGCACCGATCCGCCTCGACAAAATCCTTGATGAGGCACGAGTGCCACCCGAGGTAGGCACGCCCCCTCTCGACCAGAGCCTTTGCCGCCACGAGTGTGGCCTCCAGGACGTAGATCTTCGATTGGGGCCCTGGCCCTCTTCCCGCGAGGGTCCTCGTGACCCTGACCGCCGCCTTGAATTCCTCCTCCCCCATGTGCGGGAGTCCCTGCGACCTGAGAGCGCTCAGGACCGTAGCCTCCGTCTCATCCGCAGGCACCGCGAAAACTCCGATCTTCCTCCTTGGTGGCTCCGGGGCCGTCACAGTCAGGCCCCCATCTCGGATGGCCTCGCTCTTCCGGAAGAACTCGAGCTCCTCCTCGGTGCGCGTCTCGACGAGGACACCACCCTGCGTGGTCTTAACCCCCGTGACACACACCGAGGCCTCCCCGGGGTTGACCAAGGCCTTGAGCCGCTCCCTGACCTCCGCCGATTTCATCGTCCCTTCCGTCGCCCTAACGAAGACGGCGTGCCGGCCGACCCGCGGCGTCCTCGGGCGAGGGTGCCGAGGCAGCACCGCAGCCACCCTCGCCGCCTGCTGGGCAGCACTCTCGGGAGGCGCCGTACTCGCGGCCTGAGCGAACGAAGCCGGACGTGCAGCTGTCGGCGGGGCAGCAGGGCGCGTGACCGGCCCAGCCGTCACCGCCTGCACCGCCACCCGGCGCACCGCATGCTCGTGCGCGGAACGCAGCCCCGCGCACTCACCCGCCAGACCCTGGACCGTCCCAGTCGCCGCGACCAGGAGGGACATCAGTCCCGATACCCTCTCCTCGATCTGCGTCGCAACCCCCTTGTTTACCTTATTGGCCGGGTCCATCATAACCGCCCGTACCTCTCCCGCCAGCTGCTCGGCCCGGGCCACCAGCTCCGCGGGGCTGACTTGCCGCAGGGGTCCCTCACCACCAAACGCCGTCGCCGGGACCACCAGACTCGTCCTCGGCGGGGCCGGAATCGGAGCGGCATTACCAGGCGCCGCCTGTCGCCTCGCTCGCGATCGTGACCGCGCGGCCTGGCTGGCCCTCATATCCTTCTTATTCTCTCGCTTGCCACGAACGAGAGTCCATATCTCCCGCTCGAGCGAAGTCACCGTCGTCCCTGAGGGTCCCGCGACGCCCGCAGCCGCGTCCTCGATAGAGGGGGGCAGTGGGATCGCCAAACTGTCCGCCTCCGAGTCGGGCTCCGAGTCCGTGCCCGTGAGTCGGGACGCGCCCGAACCCCTCCTGGGGGACGAATCCTTCTTCTTCTTCTTAAACTGCTTGCCCTTTCCTTTTCCTTGCTTCGAGCTCTTCGGCCCGGGTTTCATTGCCGAAGTGGATGATTCCTCCGCCGAACCAGCGAATGACGACACGCTCGCCGAGGCGTCCTCCAGAGGAGGCGCTCTCCGTTTCACGGCAGGTGACGCTGGCGGAGGCATGCGCCGACCATCGTTGTCCACTAGCATGAACTCTGCGTCGGGATTGGCGATTCCGCCCCCGACTCCACGATCCTCCTCCCTCGATGTTTGGGCTGTGGGAAGCCCATCGTCCGTTGGCACCATTAAACCTTTTTGAATCCCGGACATGATCATAAGGTGGGGCTTTTCACGAGAATCCCCAGCTCAATCCACCCTTACAAAACTCTCGCTCCCATACCCCTAATCCCGGACCGCCAATCCCGGCCGAACAGCCAAGACCAGCGCCCCGGCCCCCCAACCGCAGGCCCGAACACCCCCAGCGGATACCCCCCGACCGATACTTCCCCCTCCATGCGCCCGCGGCTTGCTGCGTCGTGGCCTCGGCGGAGACAACACCCGGCCCCCCCACAGGCCCACGTCCTGGTGCTACCAGGCCCTGCGGGGGCGACACGGGCTTTTTACACGCGTTGCTACGGGGCGGCCCACCCGGGTAGCGACTCCCGAGTCGGGCCCCGGTACTACCGCGCGGCCCCTGGGCGTGCCATGTCCTCATCCGTAAGGACCTCCCAGGTTTCCGCTGTACCCTCGCGCATTCGCCACAGGCACCAGAGGGGGACGGCCCGAAGGCACCGGAGAAAGCGCCCGAACCCACGGCGTTTGTGTGTACTCTTCGTCTGTCTGCTCCTCCCGAACCTGACCGGCTAGGTAGGACCTGCCAGGGGCCGAAGCCCCCGCCGGCATAGCTTCGGGAATCATCGCAGAACTCAAGCCCCCCCGCCACGTCAAGGCGGTACACACATCGGGGGGGAGTAGATAGGGACATTAATCACCTTGTAGTATTTAACGTGCCGTCTCCGCCTCTCGGCATACGACACGGCACCCATGTGCGAGGGGCCGAGATCACGCCCTGCCATCGCACCTCCTCGGCTAACTGCGCGAAGCATGTTAGCCGCCTTGACTTCCAATTCCCGCCCGGTGGCCGAACCGTTTGGCCCCTTGGTCTGGGGGGGAGTACCTTCAAACCTCCCTACGGTCTTAGAGAGGACCGTGCCCGAGTTGATGGTCACGACGCAACTCACACGCCATATCACCACTGCCACCACGAATCCGACCCTAGGCCGGGGGATGGCGGCAAGCCGCCATCGGGCTCCCCGGCTCCCGTGGTACCAGTATTCGCCAATGGTGAGACGTTCGTGGGTCAACTTGGCCCACTCCAGTCTAGGCTTCAGGCCAGCCTTGGTACTGGTCGACCAGCTCGGGTACGCGGGTGCACCAAACCCGAGAGGGCCGGGGCTATACGGCCTCCTGCACCCTCCCCTGCGTACTCATACACACCACTCACCCAACATCTCTCCTGAGACCCGTGGGTCTAAGGGTGGGACGACTTCCCGTCGACACCACCGGGTCTCCGCATTTCTGACACCTCTTGCCTTACCACTCGGCTGCCTTCCGGCCAACTTGTCCGCCTTACGGCCACTTGACTTAGCTTGTCGGAGCTCCAGGGCATGGTGCGGGTTGGATCGCACCTTCCCTTGGAGGCTCCGACGCACATTTCTGACACCTCTTGCAACAAGCCCCACCTACAACATCTCCACTGCCTTTCGGCCATCTCAACTGGCTTTCGCCCTCACCGACTGACCACAGTCAAACCTCTCGAACTGTTCCGAGAGCATCGTGCAGGTCCTCTCTTCCGGCTCCGGGTACTCGGGGGTGGGGCCGTTCCCCTTTCGGCAGAGCTCTGTGAGCCTGGGACCACGCACGTACCTCCGAAACGTCACCGCGCTGCACTTAGCTTAGCTCCGCCGACCTCTCAGGACCGCGGTTTCCTGAGGTAGCCGGCTCGGCCAGAGCCCCCCCGCCACGACAAGGCGGCAGCGCATGGGGGGGAGTAGATAGGGACAGTGGGAATCTCGTTAATCCATTCATGCGCGTCACTAATTAGATGACGAGGCATTTGGCTATTTTTCCTGTGTCTTCGCATGTCTAGACGTGCGAAGACAGATTTCCGAGGATATACCCCCTCGTATGGTACAAACTTAACAAGCCTCCTTCCTCAATAGAACCACTGCCAATGGTCCGCTATAACGGGTTTCGAAAAATTAGTTTTAGCAGAGTCTACTCGCCCAAATGGTGAGTAGTTTGCGGGTCTTAGCCGCCCTCTTGAAGAGAGGGCGTTTACAGGGAAAACCTCGTGAAGGTGCCCGCCCAGACGTGTCTGGCTCTGCCGCCGTGGCTGTCCCTTTTTGGGCGCCTATTGTACGACTCGCACCGGTAGGTTATCTTGGCGCTGATGCCTCAACCTCCCGGGCTATTTTATGCCATTCGGCTATCGTCACGTGTCCATGTGCGGCTCATGGTAGGACATTACAACATGTATGTCAGGTACATACCTTCGTCATTTTTATTCTCATGCTTGATCGTCATAGTCTAAGAACTTATTAGCGATCTCTATTGACGATCTAAGTGCTATCAGTGTGATCGTGAGGATGTCCTTTTTTGTTAGTCCGAGCTTTTGAAGACTATCCCGCGTTTGGCGTGGCATCGTTCCTCTGCTCCCGATCACAGCTGGCGTTACTGTTCCTTTCAGTGCTCCGGTCCTCACCGCTATTAGCCCTGCTGTTCGGCTATACTTTTCGACTTTCTCTTGCGCTCCATCCTTCAGTGAGGATCCCTGCTCGTATCGGACCGTAACATCGATTACTTGCACTTCGTCACCGACTCTTACTACTAGGTCCGGCTTTTTCATTTCTCCAAAGTCGTTTATCGTTGGCTCTACGAAGGTTGGGTATCTTTTTGATACACTGTTGGCTATGAGATCTTTTATCTCGTCATGCCTTCGGATGCGTGCCGTTTTGGTGAATATACACTGGCCTATGATATGTCCAAGTGTCTCGACTTGTGCTTTGCATCTTCGGCATCGTGTATCCAACCCCCTTGTCGTTCTTGCTAATACGACTTTCGTGCCAAATGTATTTGTTCTTAGCCGGATCGCGTCTGTGAATCGCCCACCTCTTATTAACTTTGGATCCGTTAGCCATCTATTACCGATCTTATCTCGCTCGAAACCTCTGACGCCATGTCCTTGCGACACTAATTCGGCCCATTGGTCTATGTCTTTGCGCCTTGTTCTCGTTTTTAGCGTCTCATATTCCTCTTCGTTTTCTGGGAGTCTTCCCCCTAGGAATATCGCGCTCTTTCTCGCCTTGCCTCTAAGATCTCCTCTTAGGCATGCTTCGCGGACTGCTTCGTCTTGCGTCTCTTTTGTTTTGAGGTACATGCGGATTATGCTTAATTGTACCGTACGCTCGAATTTCAATAGTCCCAGTCCCCCCCTGGACTTGGGTGTGTAAAAGAACCCAGTCGCAGTTGAGGACGTGAGATGTAGGATCTCCTTAACTTGCTGTCTGATCTCTTGGTCGATCATTCGCAGCGTACCCTTCGCACTTTGGTTGTTGGTTAACGGGTATATGAATTTTGGGAGTATGTACGTTTGCAGGATGTCTAGCTTTTGCCATGGCTTTAGCTTTAGCTTTCGTACGTTCTTGACCACTTTTAGAATTGTCGGGACTTCTGTGCCTTTCAGTAGGCCTCGCCACGGTCCTATTCTGACACCCAAGTATGTCAGGGACTCGTCTGCGCCTACCTCTTGTATCTCTTCCTCGCCAATCTTTAGCTTGGGATTGGCGATATACCAAGTTTTCGCCTTAGCACGGATCTCGAAGGCACTACATTTCGCGGCCGATAGCTTCATTCCCAGACTCGCTAGATGGTCCGCAACGATCTCTAGTTGTTTCTGTGCCTCTTCTCTATTGCTCGCTAAGAGCACCAGATCATCAGCAAAAGCGAGTACTGCTATCTCCGTTTGTCCCAGACTTATTCCTCGTGTTTCTCTTCCGACTTTCTCAATCAGCTCATCTATGGCTAGATTGAACAAGAGAGGTGATAACGGGTCTCCCTGTTTCACCCCTCTTTGCAAGCTTATTTTTACTTCGCCATCACATGCTTTGATTGTCGTTTTGCAATCTTCGTACATCTCCACAATATAATTGCTTATATGAGGCGGTACACCTTTGCATTCCAGACTCGGTTTTAGGCACGAGTGCGGCACTGTATCGAACGCTTTTGATACATCAAGTATCGCTGTGACTCCTCCTGTTACCTTTGCGGTCGCTACGATTTCATTTAGCATAAGAATGTTGAGGGCACAACCATTCTCTGCCGTGAAACCTTTTTGTCGTGGCGTTTGTTTCACGAATCGTCTTAGTTTCGTGTCGACGATTGCAGAAAATATTCGTCCGACCATGGAACCGACCGTGATCGGTCTCCAGTTCCGTACATCGTCTGGATTTTTTCCCTCTTTTGGGATTAGTACGGTCCGGTTTTGTTTCCATGCCTCTGGATAATGCGACTCTACTATTAGAATATTAAAAAGTACTGCAAGCACCTCTGGTGTTGCAGCCTTTGTCAAGTGGCAGCGCTTAACGTTATCGAGCCCTGGGGCCGAGCTGTTATCAATTTTTGCAATTCGTGCCTTGATATCTTTTGGCTCAATGGGCGAGAATACCTCATTTATATCTCTCGTTTCGGTATCTCTTTGTGCTAGGGCTCTTGGTCCCGGCTGGCCCCAAAGATCGTTATATAGGCCTTCGATTTCTACCTTTCTCGGTAACTCTCGTCGCATCTCCACGTACGAGAAGTCACCTCTTGCCGCCATGTCAGCTAACTTTTTCGGATGAGAAGCGTATAGGTTCTGGCATCTGGCATATGCATATCGCTTCCTTCTGTTATGATCGGGCTGTCTTCTGTTATTTCCCGTTCTTGGCCTAGGTCTGTCAGCTCTGACTGCCTCAACTCTCGGCCTTTCCTCCTCGGGGACCAGTACCCGTGCGATTTCAAAAACTAGTCTATTTAACTCCTCTTTCATCGCTTCAGGAGTTTCTCTTTGTGCCAGCCACACATTTCGGATTTCTTCGCCGATCTCCGATATCTCGTTCCCTGCGGGAATTACTATCGCGCGAATCCGATTTCCCATCGTCTCTTTCCACCGATCTAATTGCTCGTCTCGGGGGTCTTCACCTTCTTCCGCGCTTAGGAAGTCTATCGCTTCCTCATCCTCGTCTGAGCTAGCTTGCTCGTTATTTCTCTCCACTCCCTCGTCTCTCGTTGCGATCATTTCATTTCGTGCCTCAATCATTTCGATCTCGGCTTCCTCTTCTTCAGAGCCACTTTCTGATGAAGAAGAGGAGGATAGGGGAGGTCGTGGTTGACCGATTTCGCCTCTTTCCTGAATCTGCCTTCTCTTGTCACTGATCTGCTTCAGTGTTTTTCCCGGAGAGTGCGGTAGCAGCTTTTTGTTCGGGTATCTCTCGTGTCTGTATTGTTCGTTTAGTACCCTTAATCGTTCGGTCTCCTCCTCGCTCCACACATGTGCGACTCTGCCTGGTCTACCCTCCCTTTGCAACGCTTGCCTCCTTCTCTCATTTCTCAGGGCCGGGTGTTCGTGCCGCTCATGCTGCGATTTCCCAATTTGGGTTCCGCACGTAAATTCGCACTGGTCACATCGAAATGCGCCAGGCTGGGCTGGTAATTGTGGCCCTTTACATTTACCCTTGTGCGCGTTCCAATTCCGTACGCCTGGAAACACTTTACGGCACCGGTTACATCTGTAGTCGACGTTTATTTGCCGGTGCTGCTCGTTAAAGTGCTTTGCCAGGTCTCGGAGATTAAGGAAACCCTGCATTTGACCTCTTTCTCTACATTTTTCACAAAATGTAGCCCCTTCCCTGAGAGGTACTTCGATAGTTATACTCGTGTCCTGTTCGTTTGCCAATTCATCACCTGTGGTCTCGTGTCCTTCAGCGGACAAGTCCGCCACGGATGTCCCGAGACCAGGCTCATCCGTGTCCGAGGCGTCTGTGACGTTCTCTGTTTGCATGATTTTATCTTTTTGTTTTCGGTTGCCAGTTTCCTTCCATTATCTCTCTTATCCTTATGCATGCCTTTTTGTCACCTATTCGCTCTTTTGAGCTGTGCTCAAATCATATCCTACCAGTCTAACTGGAGGTTGTTTCCGTGCCCGTTTTAAATCTCCTCACTGCCGGGATTAAAGGCGTTCATCCCTTTCTGAGGCAGCCGAGGAGTATCTAGAGCTTTCCGGAGAACCGGTGGTTATGTCCGTGGACGTGCCATGTCTTTGCCAATGTCTTTCTGACCGAACTCTGTTCGATCTATAAGCGATTGAGTCGCCACTCTGTGTTAAATATACCAGTTTGTTTGTATGTCGCCCGGCGATCTATGGGTATTAACCCGTTGTTACAGGCAGATTTTTCGCAATTCCAGCTTTCGCCGGGCATTGCCCGTT
>OY751320.1:2853751-2893751 GCA_963564615.1 Rhorus exstirpatorius
CCGTGTTTCTTGTTCAACGCAAGAACCGAATTTTCGGTATATCAAGCGAGACAACACGCTCTTTTTCGTTTTTCATTCGCATTATTCATGTGCGATTTTTCTTTGAATCAACAACGCGGATACATTGATAATATTTCATATCAAGTGTCCAGACGGTCGTCCGATTTTTATTTTATAATTGGAGTTTAACGCAGGATCATCGATGACTATCCTCGTTGCCAAAGATAGTCAAAGATGTCGCGCGCAAACACATACGGATTGAACGAACATCGCTTGGATGATCGAACCCGATTGGGGGTGTTCTCAAACATACTCATTTTTTAATGATTTTCTCGGACGCTAGAAATATATATTCTGAGCGACCCGAAGTGCCGAACTTGTTAAAAGTTGACACGATCGTGAATTTGCTCACACTTTCTTCAACATTTTTGTATTGTCGTAGTGAAAGGTGTATTTTCGCCCGGTATTGGGTGAGTTGATGCTTCGCATGTTTTCGTATTTTAATAAAATACATTTTCGTACATCCGTTAGGATCTACCACATAAGAGCCATTCGGTCAAAGACACCGACCCGTGGTAATGTTGCGTTTTATAAAGTACAAATAATAAGCATCGTATGAGAGGCCAGCCCGACACGACGTGTCGTCGCTGCGCTCTCCCTTATAGATACGAGCCCGCGCGGATGTCGCCCGACGAGGTACGGTGAATAACACGCGCGTAGAGGGGCGAAATCTCCGTCCAGCGCTCGGGAGCCGGATCGTCAGTTCGGACATAGAGCCGTGAACTCGCTATCCGTGAACTCTCGTATCATCGTTGAAATATAACAACGAATAATTAATGAATATTATTCTTCAATCCGAGACCCCCGTTGCATGAATAATTAAGGAAAAAAAAAAAAAAATTTCGATTATTAAATTTTTACTGCGAAAAAACAGTTCAATCGGTCCATCCGAGAAAAATTTCGGATCTCCGTATCGTTGAAGAAAAAAGAGTAATAATTTTGAAAAAATTATCATAAATCCGTGGACACCGTTGAAATAATAAAAAAAATTGAAAAAAAAAAAATTCCGATTATTGAATTTTTACTGAAAAAAAAACAGTCCGATCGGACCATTATCTCTCTGTATCGTTGAAGAAAAACATGGAATAATTTTGAAAAAATTATCGTGAATCCGTGGATGCCGTTAGAAAAATAAAAAAAATTGAAAAAAAAAAAATTTCGATTATTGAATTTTTACTGAAAAAAAAACGGTCCGATCGAAAAAAAAACTAAGTCCAAATTCCGGGATGGACCGTTCCGAGAAAAATTCCGGGATGGACCGTTTCGAGAAAAATTCCGGGATGGACCGTTTCGAGAATAATTCCGGGATGGTGCGATAGACCATTATCTCTCTGTATCGTTGAAGAAAAACATTGAATAATTTTGAAAAAATTATCGTGAATCCGTGAATGCCGTTGAAAAAATAAAAAAAATTGAAAAAAGAAAAATTCCGATTATTGAAGTTTTACTGAAAAAAAAACGGTCCGATCGAAAAAAAAACTAAGTCCAAATTCCGGGATGGACCGTTCCGAGAAAAATTCCGGGATGGACCGTTTCGAGAAAAATTCCGGGATGGACCGTTTCGAGAATAATTCCGGGATGGTGCGATAGACCATTATCTCTCTGTATCGTTGAAGAAAAACATTGAATAATTTTGAAAAAATTATCGTGAATCCGTGAATGCCGTTGAAAAAATAAAAAAAATTGAAAAAAGAAAAATTCCGATTATTGAAGTTTTACTGAAAAAAAAACGGTCCGATCGAAAAAAAAACTAAGTCCAAATTCCGGGATGGACCGTTCCGAGAAAAATTCCGGGATGGACCGTTTCGAGAAAAATTCCGGGATGGACCGTTTCGAGAATAATTCCGGGATGGTGCGATAGACCATTATCTCTCTGTATCGTTGAAGAAAAACATTGAATAATTTTGAAAAAATTATCGTGAATCCGTGAATGCCGTTGAAAAAATAAAAAAAATTGAAAAAAGAAAAATTCCGATTATTGAAGTTTTACTGAAAAAAAAACGGTCCGATCGAAAAAAAAACTAAGTCCAAATTCCGGGATGGACCGTTCCGAGAAAAATTCCGGGATGGTGCGATAGACCATTATCTCTCTGTATCGTTGAAGAAAAACATTGAATAATTTTGAAAAAATTATCGCGAATCCGTGAATGCCGTTGAAAAAATAAAAAAAATTGAAAAAAGAAAAATTCCGATTATTGAAGTTTTACTGAAAAAAAAACGGTCCGATCGAAAAAAAAACTAAGTCCAAATTCCGGGATGGACCGTTTCGAGAATAATTCCGGGATGGTGCGATAGACCATTATCTCTCTGTATCGTTGAAGAAAAACATTGAATAATTTTGAAAAAATTATCGTGAATCCGTGAATGCCGTTGAAAAAATAAAAAAAATTGAAAAAAGAAAAATTCCGATTATTGAAGTTTTACTGAAAAAAAAACGGTCCGATCGAAAAAAAAACTAAGTCCAAATTCCGGGATGGACCGTTCCGAGAAAAATTCCGGGATGGACCGTTTCGAGAATAATTCCGGGATGGTGCGATAGACCATTATCTCTCTGTATCGTTGAAGAAAAACATTGAATAATTTTGAAAAAATTATCGCGAATCCGTGAATGCCGTTGAAAAAATAAAAAAAATTGAAAAAAGAAAAATTCCGATTATTGAAGTTTTACTGAAAAAAAAACGGTCCGATCGAAAAAAAAACTAAGTCCAAATACCGGGATGGACCGTTCCGAGAAAAATTCCGGGATGGACCGTTTCGAGAATAATTCCGGGATGGTGCGATAGACCATTATCTCTCTGTATCGTTGAAGAAAAACATTGAATAATTTTGAAAAAATTATCGCGAATCCGTGAATGCCGTTGAAAAAATAAAAAAAATTGAAAAAAGAAAAATTCCGATTATTGAAGTTTTACTGAAAAAAAAACGGTCCGATCGAAAAAAAAACTAAGTCCAAATTCCGGGATGGACCGTTCCGAGAAAAATTCCGGGATGGACCGTTTCGAGAAAAATTCCGGGATGGACCGTTTCGAGCAAAATTCCGGGATGGACCGTTTCGAGAATAATTCCGGGATGGTGCGATAGACCATTATCTCTCTGTATCGTTGAAGAAAAACATTGAATAATTTTGAAAAAATTATCGTGAATCCGTGAATGCCGTTGAAAAAATAAAAAAAATTGAAAAAAGAAAAATTCCGATTATTGAAGTTTTACTGAAAAAAAAACGGTCCGATCGAAAAAAAAACTAAGTCCAAATACCGGGATGGACCGTTCCGAGAAAAATTCCGGGATGGACCGTTTCGAGAATAATTCCGGGATGGTGCGATAGACCATTATCTCTCTGTATCGTTGAAGAAAAACATTGAATAATTTTGAAAAAATTATCGCGAATCCGTGAATGCCGTTGAAAAAATAAAAAAAATTGAAAAAAGAAAAATTCCGATTATTGAAGTTTTACTGAAAAAAAAACGGTCCGATCGAAAAAAAAACTAAGTCCAAATTCCGGGATGGACCGTTCCGAGAAAAATTCCGGGATGGACCGTTTCGAGAAAAATTCCGGGATGGACCGTTTCGAGCAAAATTCCGGGATGGACCGTTTCGAGAATAATTCCGGGATGGTGCGATAGACCATTATCTCTCTGTATCGTTGAAGAAAAACATTGAATAATTTTGAAAAAATTATCGTGAATCCGTGAATGCCGTTGAAAAAATAAAAAAAATTGAAAAAAGAAAAATTCCGATTATTGAAGTTTTACTGAAAAAAAAACGGTCCGATCGAAAAAAAAACTAAGTCCAAATTCCGGGATGGACCGTTCCGAGAAAAATTCCGGGATGGACCGTTTCGAGAATAATTCCGGGATGGTGCGATAGACCATTATCTCTCTGTATCGTTGAAGAAAAACATTGAATAATTTTGAAAAAATTATCGCGAATCCGTGAATGCCGTTGAAAAAATAAAAAAAATTGAAAAAAGAAAAATTCCGATTATTGAAGTTTTACTGAAAAAAAAACGGTCCGATCGAAAAAAAAACTAAGTCCAAATTCCGGGATGGACCGTTCCGAGAAAAATTCCGGGATGGACCGTTTCGAGAATAATTCCGGGATGGTGCGATAGACCATTATCTCTCTGTATCGTTGAAGAAAAACATTGAATAATTTTGAAAAAATTATCGCGAATCCGTGAATGCCGTTGAAAAAATAAAAAAAATTGAAAAAAGAAAAATTCCGATTATTGAAGTTTTACTGAAAAAAAAACGGTCCGATCGAAAAAAAAACTAAGTCCAAATTCCGGGATGGACCGTTCCGAGAAAAATTCCGGGATGGACCGTTTCGAGAATAATTCCGGGATGGTGCGATAGACCATTATCTCTCTGTATCGTTGAAGAAAAACATTGAATAATTTTGAAAAAATTATCGCAAATCCGTGAATGCCGTTGAAAAAATAAAAAAAATTGAAAAAAGAAAAATTCCGATTATTGAAGTTTTACTGCAAAGAAAACAGTCCATACGGTCCATCCGAGAAAAATTTCGGATCTCCATATCGTTGAAGAAAAACGAGGAATAATTTTGAAAAAATTATCATAAATCCGTGGACACCGTTGAAATAATAAAAAAAATTGAAAAAAAAAAAAATCCGATTATTGAATTTTTACTGAAAAAAAAACGGTCCGATCGGACCATTATCTCTCTGTATCGTTGAAGAAAAACGTGGAATAATTTTGAAAAAATTATCGTGAATTCGTGAATGCCGTTGAAAAAATAAAAAAAATAAAAAAAAAAAAAATCCCGATTATTGAATTTTTACTGCAAAGAAAACAGTCCGATCGGACCATTATCTCTCTGTATCGTTGAAGAAAAACATTGAATAATTTTGAAAAAACTATCGTGAATCCGTGAATGCCGTTGAAAAAATAAAAAAAATTGAAAAAAGAAAAATTCCGATTATTGAAGTTTTACTGAAAAAAAAACGGTCCGATCGAAAAAAAAACTAAGTCCAAATTCCGGGATGGACCGTTTCGAGAATAATTCCGGGATGGTGCGATAGACCATTATCTCTCTGTATCGTTGAAGAAAAACATTGAATAATTTTGAAAAAATTATCGTGAATCCGTGAATGCCGTTGAAAAAATAAAAAAAATTGAAAAAAGAAAAATTCCGATTATTGAAGTTTTACTGAAAAAAAAACGGTCCGATCGAAAAAAAAACTAAGTCCAAATTCCGGGATGGACCGTTCCGAGAAAAATTCCGGGATGGACCGTTTCGAGAAAAATTCCGGGATGGACCGTTTCGAGAATAATTCCGGGATGGTGCGATAGACCATTATCTCTCTGTATCGTTGAAGAAAAACATTGAATAATTTTGAAAAAATTATCGTGAATCCGTGAATGCCGTTGAAAAAATAAAAAAAATTGAAAAAAGAAAAATTCCGATTATTGAAGTTTTACTGAAAAAAAAACGGTCCGATCGAAAAAAAAACTAAGTCCAAATTCCGGGATGGACCGTTCCGAGAAAAATTCCGGGATGGACCGTTTCGAGAATAATTCCGGGATGGTGCGATAGACCATTATCTCTCTGTATCGTTGAAGAAAAACATTGAATAATTTTGAAAAAATTATCGCGAATCCGTGAATGCCGTTGAAAAAATAAAAAAAATTGAAAAAAGAAAAATTCCGATTATTGAAGTTTTACTGAAAAAAAAACGGTCCGATCGAAAAAAAAACTAAGTCCAAATTCCGGGATGGACCGTTCCGAGAAAAATTCCGGGATGGACCGTTTCGAGAAAAATTCCGGGATGGACCGTTTCGAGAATAATTCCGGGATGGTGCGATAGACCATTATCTCTCTGTATCGTTGAAGAAAAACATTGAATAATTTTGAAAAAATTATCGTGAATCCGTGAATGCCGTTGAAAAAATAAAAAAAATTGAAAAAAGAAAAATTCCGATTATTGAAGTTTTACTGAAAAAAAAACGGTCCGATCGAAAAAAAAACTAAGTCCAAATTCCGGGATGGACCGTTCCGAGAAAAATTCCGGGATGGACCGTTTCGAGAATAATTCCGGGATGGTGCGATAGACCATTATCTCTCTGTATCGTTGAAGAAAAACATTGAATAATTTTGAAAAAATTATCGTGAATCCGTGAATGCCGTTGAAAAAATAAAAAAAATTGAAAAAAGAAAAATTCCGATTATTGAAGTTTTACTGAAAAAAAAACGGTCCGATCGAAAAAAAAACTAAGTCCAAATTCCGGGATGGACCGTTCCGAGAAAAATTCCGGGATGGACCGTTTCGAGAAAAATTCCGGGATGGACCGTTTCGAGAATAATTCCGGGATGGTGCGATAGACCATTATCTCTCTGTATCGTTGAAGAAAAACATTGAATAATTTTGAAAAAATTATCGTGAATCCGTGAATGCCGTTGAAAAAATAAAAAAAATTGAAAAAAGAAAAATTCCGATTATTGAAGTTTTACTGAAAAAAAAACGGTCCGATCGAAAAAAAAACTAAGTCCAAATTCCGGGATGGACCGTTCCGAGAAAAATTCCGGGATGGTGCGATAGACCATTATCTCTCTGTATCGTTGAAGAAAAACATTGAATAATTTTGAAAAAATTATCGCGAATCCGTGAATGCCGTTGAAAAAATAAAAAAAATTGAAAAAAGAAAAATTCCGATTATTGAAGTTTTACTGAAAAAAAAACGGTCCGATCGAAAAAAAAACTAAGTCCAAATACCGGGATGGACCGTTCCGAGAAAAATTCCGGGATGGACCGTTTCGAGAATAATTCCGGGATGGTGCGATAGACCATTATCTCTCTGTATCGTTGAAGAAAAACATTGAATAATTTTGAAAAAATTATCGCGAATCCGTGAATGCCGTTGAAAAAATAAAAAAAATTGAAAAAAGAAAAATTCCGATTATTGAAGTTTTACTGAAAAAAAAACGGTCCGATCGAAAAAAAAACTAAGTCCAAATTCCGGGATGGACCGTTCCGAGAAAAATTCCGGGATGGACCGTTTCGAGAAAAATTCCGGGATGGACCGTTTCGAGCAAAATTCCGGGATGGACCGTTTCGAGAATAATTCCGGGATGGTGCGATAGACCATTATCTCTCTGTATCGTTGAAGAAAAACATTGAATAATTTTGAAAAAATTATCGTGAATCCGTGAATGCCGTTGAAAAAATAAAAAAAATTGAAAAAAGAAAAATTCCGATTATTGAAGTTTTACTGAAAAAAAAACGGTCCGATCGAAAAAAAAACTAAGTCCAAATACCGGGATGGACCGTTCCGAGAAAAATTCCGGGATGGACCGTTTCGAGAATAATTCCGGGATGGTGCGATAGACCATTATCTCTCTGTATCGTTGAAGAAAAACATTGAATAATTTTGAAAAAATTATCGCGAATCCGTGAATGCCGTTGAAAAAATAAAAAAAATTGAAAAAAGAAAAATTCCGATTATTGAAGTTTTACTGAAAAAAAAACGGTCCGATCGAAAAAAAAACTAAGTCCAAATTCCGGGATGGACCGTTCCGAGAAAAATTCCGGGATGGACCGTTTCGAGAAAAATTCCGGGATGGACCGTTTCGAGCAAAATTCCGGGATGGACCGTTTCGAGAATAATTCCGGGATGGTGCGATAGACCATTATCTCTCTGTATCGTTGAAGAAAAACATTGAATAATTTTGAAAAAATTATCGTGAATCCGTGAATGCCGTTGAAAAAATAAAAAAAATTGAAAAAAGAAAAATTCCGATTATTGAAGTTTTACTGAAAAAAAAACGGTCCGATCGAAAAAAAAACTAAGTCCAAATTCCGGGATGGACCGTTCCGAGAAAAATTCCGGGATGGACCGTTTCGAGAATAATTCCGGGATGGTGCGATAGACCATTATCTCTCTGTATCGTTGAAGAAAAACATTGAATAATTTTGAAAAAATTATCGCGAATCCGTGAATGCCGTTGAAAAAATAAAAAAAATTGAAAAAAGAAAAATTCCGATTATTGAAGTTTTACTGAAAAAAAAACGGTCCGATCGAAAAAAAAACTAAGTCCAAATTCCGGGATGGACCGTTCCGAGAAAAATTCCGGGATGGACCGTTTCGAGAATAATTCCGGGATGGTGCGATAGACCATTATCTCTCTGTATCGTTGAAGAAAAACATTGAATAATTTTGAAAAAATTATCGCGAATCCGTGAATGCCGTTGAAAAAATAAAAAAAATTGAAAAAAGAAAAATTCCGATTATTGAAGTTTTACTGAAAAAAAAACGGTCCGATCGAAAAAAAAACTAAGTCCAAATTCCGGGATGGACCGTTCCGAGAAAAATTCCGGGATGGACCGTTTCGAGAATAATTCCGGGATGGTGCGATAGACCATTATCTCTCTGTATCGTTGAAGAAAAACATTGAATAATTTTGAAAAAATTATCGCGAATCCGTGAATGCCGTTGAAAAAATAAAAAAAATTGAAAAAAGAAAAATTCCGATTATTGAAGTTTTACTGCAAAGAAAACAGTCCATACGGTCCATCCGAGAAAAATTTCGGATCTCCATATCGTTGAAGAAAAACGAGGAATAATTTTGAAAAAATTATCATAAATCCGTGGACACCGTTGAAATAATAAAAAAAATTGAAAAAAAAAAAAATCCGATTATTGAATTTTTACTGAAAAAAAAACGGTCCGATCGGACCATTATCTCTCTGTATCGTTGAAGAAAAACGTGGAATAATTTTGAAAAAATTATCGTGAATTCGTGAATGCCGTTGAAAAAATAAAAAAAATAAAAAAAAAAAAAATCCCGATTATTGAATTTTTACTGCAAAGAAAACAGTCCGATCGGACCATTATCTCTCTGTATCGTTGAAGAAAAACATTGAATAATTTTGAAAAAATTATCGTGAATCCGTGAATGCCGTTGAAAAAATAAAAAAAATTGAAAAAAGAAAAATTCCGATTATTGAAGTTTTACTGAAAAAAAAACGGTCCGATCGAAAAAAAAACTAAGTCCAAATTCCGGGATGGACCGTTTCGAGAATAATTCCGGGATGGTGCGATAGACCATTATCTCTCTGTATCGTTGAAGAAAAACATTGAATAATTTTGAAAAAATTATCGTGAATCCGTGAATGCCGTTGAAAAAATAAAAAAAATTGAAAAAAGAAAAATTCCGATTATTGAAGTTTTACTGAAAAAAAAACGGTCCGATCGAAAAAAAAACTAAGTCCAAATTCCGGGATGGACCGTTCCGAGAAAAATTCCGGGATGGACCGTTTCGAGAAAAATTCCGGGATGGACCGTTTCGAGAATAATTCCGGGATGGTGCGATAGACCATTATCTCTCTGTATCGTTGAAGAAAAACATTGAATAATTTTGAAAAAATTATCGTGAATCCGTGAATGCCGTTGAAAAAATAAAAAAAATTGAAAAAAGAAAAATTCCGATTATTGAAGTTTTACTGAAAAAAAAACGGTCCGATCGAAAAAAAAACTAAGTCCAAATTCCGGGATGGACCGTTCCGAGAAAAATTCCGGGATGGACCGTTTCGAGAATAATTCCGGGATGGTGCGATAGACCATTATCTCTCTGTATCGTTGAAGAAAAACATTGAATAATTTTGAAAAAATTATCGCGAATCCGTGAATGCCGTTGAAAAAATAAAAAAAATTGAAAAAAGAAAAATTCCGATTATTGAAGTTTTACTGAAAAAAAAACGGTCCGATCGAAAAAAAAACTAAGTCCAAATTCCGGGATGGACCGTTCCGAGAAAAATTCCGGGATGGACCGTTTCGAGAAAAATTCCGGGATGGACCGTTTCGAGAATAATTCCGGGATGGTGCGATAGACCATTATCTCTCTGTATCGTTGAAGAAAAACATTGAATAATTTTGAAAAAATTATCGTGAATCCGTGAATGCCGTTGAAAAAATAAAAAAAATTGAAAAAAGAAAAATTCCGATTATTGAAGTTTTACTGAAAAAAAAACGGTCCGATCGAAAAAAAAACTAAGTCCAAATTCCGGGATGGACCGTTCCGAGAAAAATTCCGGGATGGACCGTTTCGAGAATAATTCCGGGATGGTGCGATAGACCATTATCTCTCTGTATCGTTGAAGAAAAACATTGAATAATTTTGAAAAAATTATCGTGAATCCGTGAATGCCGTTGAAAAAATAAAAAAAATTGAAAAAAGAAAAATTCCGATTATTGAAGTTTTACTGAAAAAAAAACGGTCCGATCGAAAAAAAAACTAAGTCCAAATTCCGGGATGGACCGTTCCGAGAAAAATTCCGGGATGGACCGTTTCGAGAAAAATTCCGGGATGGACCGTTTCGAGAATAATTCCGGGATGGTGCGATAGACCATTATCTCTCTGTATCGTTGAAGAAAAACATTGAATAATTTTGAAAAAATTATCGTGAATCCGTGAATGCCGTTGAAAAAATAAAAAAAATTGAAAAAAGAAAAATTCCGATTATTGAAGTTTTACTGAAAAAAAAACGGTCCGATCGAAAAAAAAACTAAGTCCAAATTCCGGGATGGACCGTTCCGAGAAAAATTCCGGGATGGTGCGATAGACCATTATCTCTCTGTATCGTTGAAGAAAAACATTGAATAATTTTGAAAAAATTATCGCGAATCCGTGAATGCCGTTGAAAAAATAAAAAAAATTGAAAAAAGAAAAATTCCGATTATTGAAGTTTTACTGAAAAAAAAACGGTCCGATCGAAAAAAAAACTAAGTCCAAATTCCGGGATGGACCGTTTCGAGAATAATTCCGGGATGGTGCGATAGACCATTATCTCTCTGTATCGTTGAAGAAAAACATTGAATAATTTTGAAAAAATTATCGTGAATCCGTGAATGCCGTTGAAAAAATAAAAAAAATTGAAAAAAGAAAAATTCCGATTATTGAAGTTTTACTGAAAAAAAAACGGTCCGATCGAAAAAAAAACTAAGTCCAAATTCCGGGATGGACCGTTCCGAGAAAAATTCCGGGATGGACCGTTTCGAGAATAATTCCGGGATGGTGCGATAGACCATTATCTCTCTGTATCGTTGAAGAAAAACATTGAATAATTTTGAAAAAATTATCGCGAATCCGTGAATGCCGTTGAAAAAATAAAAAAAATTGAAAAAAGAAAAATTCCGATTATTGAAGTTTTACTGAAAAAAAAACGGTCCGATCGAAAAAAAAACTAAGTCCAAATACCGGGATGGACCGTTCCGAGAAAAATTCCGGGATGGACCGTTTCGAGAATAATTCCGGGATGGTGCGATAGACCATTATCTCTCTGTATCGTTGAAGAAAAACATTGAATAATTTTGAAAAAATTATCGCGAATCCGTGAATGCCGTTGAAAAAATAAAAAAAATTGAAAAAAGAAAAATTCCGATTATTGAAGTTTTACTGAAAAAAAAACGGTCCGATCGAAAAAAAAACTAAGTCCAAATTCCGGGATGGACCGTTCCGAGAAAAATTCCGGGATGGACCGTTTCGAGAAAAATTCCGGGATGGACCGTTTCGAGCAAAATTCCGGGATGGACCGTTTCGAGAATAATTCCGGGATGGTGCGATAGACCATTATCTCTCTGTATCGTTGAAGAAAAACATTGAATAATTTTGAAAAAATTATCGTGAATCCGTGAATGCCGTTGAAAAAATAAAAAAAATTGAAAAAAGAAAAATTCCGATTATTGAAGTTTTACTGAAAAAAAAACGGTCCGATCGAAAAAAAAACTAAGTCCAAATACCGGGATGGACCGTTCCGAGAAAAATTCCGGGATGGACCGTTTCGAGAATAATTCCGGGATGGTGCGATAGACCATTATCTCTCTGTATCGTTGAAGAAAAACATTGAATAATTTTGAAAAAATTATCGCGAATCCGTGAATGCCGTTGAAAAAATAAAAAAAATTGAAAAAAGAAAAATTCCGATTATTGAAGTTTTACTGAAAAAAAAACGGTCCGATCGAAAAAAAAACTAAGTCCAAATTCCGGGATGGACCGTTCCGAGAAAAATTCCGGGATGGACCGTTTCGAGAAAAATTCCGGGATGGACCGTTTCGAGCAAAATTCCGGGATGGACCGTTTCGAGAATAATTCCGGGATGGTGCGATAGACCATTATCTCTCTGTATCGTTGAAGAAAAACATTGAATAATTTTGAAAAAATTATCGTGAATCCGTGAATGCCGTTGAAAAAATAAAAAAAATTGAAAAAAGAAAAATTCCGATTATTGAAGTTTTACTGAAAAAAAAACGGTCCGATCGAAAAAAAAACTAAGTCCAAATTCCGGGATGGACCGTTCCGAGAAAAATTCCGGGATGGACCGTTTCGAGAATAATTCCGGGATGGTGCGATAGACCATTATCTCTCTGTATCGTTGAAGAAAAACATTGAATAATTTTGAAAAAATTATCGCGAATCCGTGAATGCCGTTGAAAAAATAAAAAAAATTGAAAAAAGAAAAATTCCGATTATTGAAGTTTTACTGAAAAAAAAACGGTCCGATCGAAAAAAAAACTAAGTCCAAATTCCGGGATGGACCGTTCCGAGAAAAATTCCGGGATGGACCGTTTCGAGAAAAATTCCGGGATGGACCGTTTCGAGAATAATTCCGGGATGGTGCGATAGACCATTATCTCTCTGTATCGTTGAAGAAAAACATTGAATAATTTTGAAAAAATTATCGTGAATCCGTGAATGCCGTTGAAAAAATAAAAAAAATTGAAAAAAGAAAAATTCCGATTATTGAAGTTTTACTGAAAAAAAAACGGTCCGATCGAAAAAAAAACTAAGTCCAAATTCCGGGATGGACCGTTCCGAGAAAAATTCCGGGATGGACCGTTTCGAGAATAATTCCGGGATGGTGCGATAGACCATTATCTCTCTGTATCGTTGAAGAAAAACATTGAATAATTTTGAAAAAATTATCGTGAATCCGTGAATGCCGTTGAAAAAATAAAAAAAATTGAAAAAAGAAAAATTCCGATTATTGAAGTTTTACTGAAAAAAAAACGGTCCGATCGAAAAAAAAACTAAGTCCAAATTCCGGGATGGACCGTTTCGAGAATAATTCCGGGATGGTGCGATAGACCATTATCTCTCTGTATCGTTGAAGAAAAACATTGAATAATTTTGAAAAAATTATCGCGAATCCGTGAATGCCGTTGAAAAAATAAAAAAAATTGAAAAAAGAAAAATTCCGATTATTGAAGTTTTACTGAAAAAAAAACGGTCCGATCGAAAAAAAAACTAAGTCCAAATTCCGGGATGGACCGTTCCGAGAAAAATTCCGGGATGGACCGTTTCGAGAAAAATTCCGGGATGGACCGTTTCGAGAATAATTCCGGGATGGTGCGATAGACCATTATCTCTCTGTATCGTTGAAGAAAAACATTGAATAATTTTGAAAAAATTATCGTGAATCCGTGAATGCCGTTGAAAAAATAAAAAAAATTGAAAAAAGAAAAATTCCGATTATTGAAGTTTTACTGAAAAAAAAACGGTCCGATCGAAAAAAAAACTAAGTCCAAATTCCGGGATGGACCGTTCCGAGAAAAATTCCGGGATGGACCGTTTCGAGAAAAATTCCGGGATGGACCGTTTCGAGAATAATTCCGGGATGGTGCGATAGACCATTATCTCTCTGTATCGTTGAAGAAAAACATTGAATAATTTTGAAAAAATTATCGTGAATCCGTGAATGCCGTTGAAAAAATAAAAAAAATTGAAAAAAGAAAAATTCCGATTATTGAAGTTTTACTGAAAAAAAAACGGTCCGATCGAAAAAAAAACTAAGTCCAAATTCCGGGATGGACCGTTCCGAGAAAAATTCCGGGATGGACCGTTTCGAGAATAATTCCGGGATGGTGCGATAGACCATTATCTCTCTGTATCGTTGAAGAAAAACATTGAATAATTTTGAAAAAATTATCGTGAATCCGTGAATGCCGTTGAAAAAATAAAAAAAATTGAAAAAAGAAAAATTCCGATTATTGAAGTTTTACTGAAAAAAAAACGGTCCGATCGAAAAAAAAACTAAGTCCAAATTCCGGGATGGACCGTTCCGAGAAAAATTCCGGGATGGACCGTTTCGAGAAAAATTCCGGGATGGACCGTTTCGAGAATAATTCCGGGATGGTGCGATAGACCATTATCTCTCTGTATCGTTGAAGAAAAACATTGAATAATTTTGAAAAAATTATCGTGAATCCGTGAATGCCGTTGAAAAAATAAAAAAAATTGAAAAAAGAAAAATTCCGATTATTGAAGTTTTACTGAAAAAAAAACGGTCCGATCGAAAAAAAAACTAAGTCCAAATTCCGGGATGGACCGTTCCGAGAAAAATTCCGGGATGGACCGTTTCGAGAAAAATTCCGGGATGGACCGTTTCGAGAATAATTCCGGGATGGTGCGATAGACCATTATCTCTCTGTATCGTTGAAGAAAAACATTGAATAATTTTGAAAAAATTATCGTGAATCCGTGAATGCCGTTGAAAAAATAAAAAAAATTGAAAAAAGAAAAATTCCGATTATTGAAGTTTTACTGCAAAGAAAACAGTCCATACGGTCCATCCGAGAAAAATTTCGGATCTCCATATCGTTGAAGAAAAACGAGGAATAATTTTGAAAAAATTATCATAAATCCGTGGACACCGTTGAAATAATAAAAAAAATTGAAAAAAAAAAAAATCCGATTATTGAATTTTTACTGAAAAAAAAACGGTCCGATCGGACCATTATCTCTCTGTATCGTTGAAGAAAAACGTGGAATAATTTTGAAAAAATTATCGTGAATTCGTGAATGCCGTTGAAAAAATAAAAAAAATAAAAAAAAAAAAAATCCCGATTATTGAATTTTTACTGCAAAGAAAACAGTCCGATCGGACCATTATCTCTCTGTATCGTTGAAGAAAAACATTGAATAATTTTGAAAAAATTATCGTGAATCCGTGAATGCCGTTGAAAAAATAAAAAAAATTGAAAAAAGAAAAATTCCGATTATTGAAGTTTTACTGAAAAAAAAACGGTCCGATCGAAAAAAAAACTAAGTCCAAATTCCGGGATGGACCGTTTCGAGAATAATTCCGGGATGGTGCGATAGACCATTATCTCTCTGTATCGTTGAAGAAAAACATTGAATAATTTTGAAAAAATTATCGTGAATCCGTGAATGCCGTTGAAAAAATAAAAAAAATTGAAAAAAGAAAAATTCCGATTATTGAAGTTTTACTGAAAAAAAAACGGTCCGATCGAAAAAAAAACTAAGTCCAAATTCCGGGATGGACCGTTCCGAGAAAAATTCCGGGATGGACCGTTTCGAGAAAAATTCCGGGATGGACCGTTTCGAGAATAATTCCGGGATGGTGCGATAGACCATTATCTCTCTGTATCGTTGAAGAAAAACATTGAATAATTTTGAAAAAATTATCGTGAATCCGTGAATGCCGTTGAAAAAATAAAAAAAATTGAAAAAAGAAAAATTCCGATTATTGAAGTTTTACTGAAAAAAAAACGGTCCGATCGAAAAAAAAACTAAGTCCAAATTCCGGGATGGACCGTTCCGAGAAAAATTCCGGGATGGACCGTTTCGAGAATAATTCCGGGATGGTGCGATAGACCATTATCTCTCTGTATCGTTGAAGAAAAACATTGAATAATTTTGAAAAAATTATCGCGAATCCGTGAATGCCGTTGAAAAAATAAAAAAAATTGAAAAAAGAAAAATTCCGATTATTGAAGTTTTACTGAAAAAAAAACGGTCCGATCGAAAAAAAAACTAAGTCCAAATTCCGGGATGGACCGTTCCGAGAAAAATTCCGGGATGGACCGTTTCGAGAAAAATTCCGGGATGGACCGTTTCGAGAATAATTCCGGGATGGTGCGATAGACCATTATCTCTCTGTATCGTTGAAGAAAAACATTGAATAATTTTGAAAAAATTATCGTGAATCCGTGAATGCCGTTGAAAAAATAAAAAAAATTGAAAAAAGAAAAATTCCGATTATTGAAGTTTTACTGAAAAAAAAACGGTCCGATCGAAAAAAAAACTAAGTCCAAATTCCGGGATGGACCGTTCCGAGAAAAATTCCGGGATGGACCGTTTCGAGAATAATTCCGGGATGGTGCGATAGACCATTATCTCTCTGTATCGTTGAAGAAAAACATTGAATAATTTTGAAAAAATTATCGTGAATCCGTGAATGCCGTTGAAAAAATAAAAAAAATTGAAAAAAGAAAAATTCCGATTATTGAAGTTTTACTGAAAAAAAAACGGTCCGATCGAAAAAAAAACTAAGTCCAAATTCCGGGATGGACCGTTCCGAGAAAAATTCCGGGATGGACCGTTTCGAGAAAAATTCCGGGATGGACCGTTTCGAGAATAATTCCGGGATGGTGCGATAGACCATTATCTCTCTGTATCGTTGAAGAAAAACATTGAATAATTTTGAAAAAATTATCGTGAATCCGTGAATGCCGTTGAAAAAATAAAAAAAATTGAAAAAAGAAAAATTCCGATTATTGAAGTTTTACTGAAAAAAAAACGGTCCGATCGAAAAAAAAACTAAGTCCAAATTCCGGGATGGACCGTTCCGAGAAAAATTCCGGGATGGTGCGATAGACCATTATCTCTCTGTATCGTTGAAGAAAAACATTGAATAATTTTGAAAAAATTATCGCGAATCCGTGAATGCCGTTGAAAAAATAAAAAAAATTGAAAAAAGAAAAATTCCGATTATTGAAGTTTTACTGAAAAAAAAACGGTCCGATCGAAAAAAAAACTAAGTCCAAATTCCGGGATGGACCGTTTCGAGAATAATTCCGGGATGGTGCGATAGACCATTATCTCTCTGTATCGTTGAAGAAAAACATTGAATAATTTTGAAAAAATTATCGTGAATCCGTGAATGCCGTTGAAAAAATAAAAAAAATTGAAAAAAGAAAAATTCCGATTATTGAAGTTTTACTGAAAAAAAAACGGTCCGATCGAAAAAAAAACTAAGTCCAAATTCCGGGATGGACCGTTCCGAGAAAAATTCCGGGATGGACCGTTTCGAGAATAATTCCGGGATGGTGCGATAGACCATTATCTCTCTGTATCGTTGAAGAAAAACATTGAATAATTTTGAAAAAATTATCGCGAATCCGTGAATGCCGTTGAAAAAATAAAAAAAATTGAAAAAAGAAAAATTCCGATTATTGAAGTTTTACTGAAAAAAAAACGGTCCGATCGAAAAAAAAACTAAGTCCAAATTCCGGGATGGACCGTTCCGAGAAAAATTCCGGGATGGACCGTTTCGAGAAAAATTCCGGGATGGACCGTTTCGAGAATAATTCCGGGATGGTGCGATAGACCATTATCTCTCTGTATCGTTGAAGAAAAACATTGAATAATTTTGAAAAAATTATCGTGAATCCGTGAATGCCGTTGAAAAAATAAAAAAAATTGAAAAAAGAAAAATTCCGATTATTGAAGTTTTACTGAAAAAAAAACGGTCCGATCGAAAAAAAAACTAAGTCCAAATTCCGGGATGGACCGTTCCGAGAAAAATTCCGGGATGGACCGTTTCGAGAATAATTCCGGGATGGTGCGATAGACCATTATCTCTCTGTATCGTTGAAGAAAAACATTGAATAATTTTGAAAAAATTATCGCGAATCCGTGAATGCCGTTGAAAAAATAAAAAAAATTGAAAAAAGAAAAATTCCGATTATTGAAGTTTTACTGAAAAAAAAACGGTCCGATCGAAAAAAAAACTAAGTCCAAATTCCGGGATGGACCGTTCCGAGAAAAATTCCGGGATGGACCGTTTCGAGAAAAATTCCGGGATGGACCGTTTCGAGAATAATTCCGGGATGGTGCGATAGACCATTATCTCTCTGTATCGTTGAAGAAAAACATTGAATAATTTTGAAAAAATTATCGTGAATCCGTGAATGCCGTTGAAAAAATAAAAAAAATTGAAAAAAGAAAAATTCCGATTATTGAAGTTTTACTGAAAAAAAAACGGTCCGATCGAAAAAAAAACTAAGTCCAAATTCCGGGATGGACCGTTCCGAGAAAAATTCCGGGATGGACCGTTTCGAGAATAATTCCGGGATGGTGCGATAGACCATTATCTCTCTGTATCGTTGAAGAAAAACATTGAATAATTTTGAAAAAATTATCGTGAATCCGTGAATGCCGTTGAAAAAATAAAAAAAATTGAAAAAAGAAAAATTCCGATTATTGAAGTTTTACTGAAAAAAAAACGGTCCGATCGAAAAAAAAACTAAGTCCAAATTCCGGGATGGACCGTTTCGAGAATAATTCCGGGATGGTGCGATAGACCATTATCTCTCTGTATCGTTGAAGAAAAACATTGAATAATTTTGAAAAAATTATCGCGAATCCGTGAATGCCGTTGAAAAAATAAAAAAAATTGAAAAAAGAAAAATTCCGATTATTGAAGTTTTACTGAAAAAAAAACGGTCCGATCGAAAAAAAAACTAAGTCCAAATTCCGGGATGGACCGTTCCGAGAAAAATTCCGGGATGGACCGTTTCGAGAAAAATTCCGGGATGGACCGTTTCGAGAATAATTCCGGGATGGTGCGATAGACCATTATCTCTCTGTATCGTTGAAGAAAAACATTGAATAATTTTGAAAAAATTATCGTGAATCCGTGAATGCCGTTGAAAAAATAAAAAAAATTGAAAAAAGAAAAATTCCGATTATTGAAGTTTTACTGAAAAAAAAACGGTCCGATCGAAAAAAAAACTAAGTCCAAATTCCGGGATGGACCGTTCCGAGAAAAATTCCGGGATGGACCGTTTCGAGAAAAATTCCGGGATGGACCGTTTCGAGAATAATTCCGGGATGGTGCGATAGACCATTATCTCTCTGTATCGTTGAAGAAAAACATTGAATAATTTTGAAAAAATTATCGTGAATCCGTGAATGCCGTTGAAAAAATAAAAAAAATTGAAAAAAGAAAAATTCCGATTATTGAAGTTTTACTGAAAAAAAAACGGTCCGATCGAAAAAAAAACTAAGTCCAAATTCCGGGATGGACCGTTCCGAGAAAAATTCCGGGATGGACCGTTTCGAGAAAAATTCCGGGATGGACCGTTTCGAGAATAATTCCGGGATGGTGCGATAGACCATTATCTCTCTGTATCGTTGAAGAAAAACATTGAATAATTTTGAAAAAATTATCGTGAATCCGTGAATGCCGTTGAAAAAATAAAAAAAATTGAAAAAAGAAAAATTCCGATTATTGAAGTTTTACTGAAAAAAAAACGGTCCGATCGAAAAAAAAACTAAGTCCAAATTCCGGGATGGACCGTTCCGAGAAAAATTCCGGGATGGACCGTTTCGAGAATAATTCCGGGATGGTGCGATAGACCATTATCTCTCTGTATCGTTGAAGAAAAACATTGAATAATTTTGAAAAAATTATCGTGAATCCGTGAATGCCGTTGAAAAAATAAAAAAAATTGAAAAAAGAAAAATTCCGATTATTGAAGTTTTACTGAAAAAAAAACGGTCCGATCGAAAAAAAAACTAAGTCCAAATTCCGGGATGGACCGTTTCGAGAATAATTCCGGGATGGTGCGATAGACCATTATCTCTCTGTATCGTTGAAGAAAAACATTGAATAATTTTGAAAAAATTATCGCGAATCCGTGAATGCCGTTGAAAAAATAAAAAAAATTGAAAAAAGAAAAATTCCGATTATTGAAGTTTTACTGAAAAAAAAACGGTCCGATCGAAAAAAAAACTAAGTCCAAATTCCGGGATGGACCGTTTCGAGAATAATTCCGGGATGGTGCGATAGACCATTATCTCTCTGTATCGTTGAAGAAAAACATTGAATAATTTTGAAAAAATTATCGCGAATCCGTGAATGCCGTTGAAAAAATAAAAAAAATTGAAAAAAGAAAAATTCCGATTATTGAAGTTTTACTGAAAAAAAAACGGTCCGATCGAAAAAAAAACTAAGTCCAAATTCCGGGATGGACCGTTCCGAGAAAAATTCCGGGATGGACCGTTTCGAGAATAATTCCGGGATGGTGCGATAGACCATTATCTCTCTGTATCGTTGAAGAAAAACATTGAATAATTTTGAAAAAATTATCGTGAATCCGTGAATGCCGTTGAAAAAATAAAAAAAATTGAAAAAAGAAAAATTCCGATTATTGAAGTTTTACTGAAAAAAAAACGGTCCGATCGAAAAAAAAACTAAGTCCAAATTCCGGGATGGACCGTTTCGAGAATAATTCCGGGATGGTGCGATAGACCATTATCTCTCTGTATCGTTGAAGAAAAACATTGAATAATTTTGAAAAAATTATCGCGAATCCGTGAATGCCGTTGAAAAAATAAAAAAAATTGAAAAAAGAAAAATTCCGATTATTGAAGTTTTACTGAAAAAAAAACGGTCCGATCGAAAAAAAAACTAAGTCCAAATTCCGGGATGGACCGTTTCGAGAATAATTCCGGGATGGTGCGATAGACCATTATCTCTCTGTATCGTTGAAGAAAAACATTGAATAATTTTGAAAAAATTATCGCGAATCCGTGAATGCCGTTGAAAAAATAAAAAAAATTGAAAAAAGAAAAATTCCGATTATTGAAGTTTTACTGAAAAAAAAACGGTCCGATCGAAAAAAAAACTAAGTCCAAATTCCGGGATGGACCGTTCCGAGAAAAATTCCGGGATGGACCGTTTCGAGAATAATTCCGGGATGGTGCGATAGACCATTATCTCTCTGTATCGTTGAAGAAAAACATTGAATAATTTTGAAAAAATTATCGTGAATCCGTGAATGCCGTTGAAAAAATAAAAAAAATTGAAAAAAGAAAAATTCCGATTATTGAAGTTTTACTGAAAAAAAAACGGTCCGATCGAAAAAAAAACTAAGTCCAAATTCCGGGATGGACCGTTTCGAGAATAATTCCGGGATGGTGCGATAGACCATTATCTCTCTGTATCGTTGAAGAAAAACATTGAATAATTTTGAAAAAATTATCGCGAATCCGTGAATGCCGTTGAAAAAATAAAAAAAATTGAAAAAAGAAAAATTCCGATTATTGAAGTTTTACTGAAAAAAAAACGGTCCGATCGAAAAAAAAACTAAGTCCAAATTCCGGGATGGACCGTTTCGAGAATAATTCCGGGATGGTGCGATAGACCATTATCTCTCTGTATCGTTGAAGAAAAACATTGAATAATTTTGAAAAAATTATCGCGAATCCGTGAATGCCGTTGAAAAAATAAAAAAAATTGAAAAAAGAAAAATTCCGATTATTGAAGTTTTACTGAAAAAAAAACGGTCCGATCGAAAAAAAAACTAAGTCCAAATTCCGGGATGGACCGTTCCGAGAAAAATTCCGGGATGGACCGTTTCGAGAATAATTCCGGGATGGTGCGATAGACCATTATCTCTCTGTATCGTTGAAGAAAAACATTGAATAATTTTGAAAAAATTATCGTGAATCCGTGAATGCCGTTGAAAAAATAAAAAAAATTGAAAAAAGAAAAATTCCGATTATTGAAGTTTTACTGAAAAAAAAACGGTCCGATCGAAAAAAAAACTAAGTCCAAATTCCGGGATGGACCGTTCCGAGAAAAATTCCGGGATGGACCGTTTCGAGAATAATTCCGGGATGGTGCGATAGACCATTATCTCTCTGTATCGTTGAAGAAAAACATTGAATAATTTTGAAAAAATTATCGCGAATCCGTGAATGCCGTTGAAAAAATAAAAAAAATTGAAAAAAGAAAAATTCCGATTATTGAAGTTTTACTGAAAAAAAAACGGTCCGATCGAAAAAAAAACTAAGTCCAAATTCCGGGATGGACCGTTCCGAGAAAAATTCCGGGATGGACCGTTTCGAGAAAAATTCCGGGATGGACCGTTTCGAGAATAATTCCGGGATGGTGCGATAGACCATTATCTCTCTGTATCGTTGAAGAAAAACATTGAATAATTTTGAAAAAATTATCGTGAATCCGTGAATGCCGTTGAAAAAATAAAAAAAATTAAAAAAAGAAAAATTCCGATTATTGAAGTTTTACTGAAAAAAAAACGGTCCGATCGAAAAAAAAACTAAGTCCAAATTCCGGGATGGACCGTTCCGAGAAAAATTCCGGGATGGACCGTTTCGAGAAAAATTCCGGGATGGACCGTTTCGAGAATAATTCCGGGATGGTGCGATAGACCATTATCTCTCTGTATCGTTGAAGAAAAACATTGAATAATTTTGAAAAAATTATCGTGAATCCGTGAATGCCGTTGAAAAAATAAAAAAAATTGAAAAAAGAAAAATTCCGATTATTGAAGTTTTACTGAAAAAAAAACGGTCCGATCGAAAAAAAAACTAAGTCCAAATTCCGGGATGGACCGTTCCGAGAAAAATTCCGGGATGGACCGTTTCGAGAATAATTCCGGGATGGTGCGATAGACCATTATCTCTCTGTATCGTTGAAGAAAAACATTGAATAATTTTGAAAAAATTATCGCGAATCCGTGAATGCCGTTGAAAAAATAAAAAAAATTGAAAAAAGAAAAATTCCGATTATTGAAGTTTTACTGAAAAAAAAACGGTCCGATCGAAAAAAAAACTAAGTCCAAATACCGGGATGGACCGTTCCGAGAAAAATTCCGGGATGGACCGTTTCGAGAATAATTCCGGGATGGTGCGATAGACCATTATCTCTCTGTATCGTTGAAGAAAAACATTGAATAATTTTGAAAAAATTATCGCGAATCCGTGAATGCCGTTGAAAAAATAAAAAAAATTGAAAAAAGAAAAATTCCGATTATTGAAGTTTTACTGAAAAAAAAACGGTCCGATCGAAAAAAAAACTAAGTCCAAATTCCGGGATGGACCGTTCCGAGAAAAATTCCGGGATGGACCGTTTCGAGAAAAATTCCGGGATGGACCGTTTCGAGCAAAATTCCGGGATGGACCGTTTCGAGAATAATTCCGGGATGGTGCGATAGACCATTATCTCTCTGTATCGTTGAAGAAAAACATTGAATAATTTTGAAAAAATTATCGTGAATCCGTGAATGCCGTTGAAAAAATAAAAAAAATTGAAAAAAGAAAAATTCCGATTATTGAAGTTTTACTGAAAAAAAAACGGTCCGATCGAAAAAAAAACTAAGTCCAAATACCGGGATGGACCGTTCCGAGAAAAATTCCGGGATGGACCGTTTCGAGAATAATTCCGGGATGGTGCGATAGACCATTATCTCTCTGTATCGTTGAAGAAAAACATTGAATAATTTTGAAAAAATTATCGCGAATCCGTGAATGCCGTTGAAAAAATAAAAAAAATTGAAAAAAGAAAAATTCCGATTATTGAAGTTTTACTGAAAAAAAAACGGTCCGATCGAAAAAAAAACTAAGTCCAAATTCCGGGATGGACCGTTCCGAGAAAAATTCCGGGATGGACCGTTTCGAGAAAAATTCCGGGATGGACCGTTTCGAGCAAAATTCCGGGATGGACCGTTTCGAGAATAATTCCGGGATGGTGCGATAGACCATTATCTCTCTGTATCGTTGAAGAAAAACATTGAATAATTTTGAAAAAATTATCGTGAATCCGTGAATGCCGTTGAAAAAATAAAAAAAATTGAAAAAAGAAAAATTCCGATTATTGAAGTTTTACTGAAAAAAAAACGGTCCGATCGAAAAAAAAACTAAGTCCAAATTCCGGGATGGACCGTTCCGAGAAAAATTCCGGGATGGACCGTTTCGAGAATAATTCCGGGATGGTGCGATAGACCATTATCTCTCTGTATCGTTGAAGAAAAACATTGAATAATTTTGAAAAAATTATCGCGAATCCGTGAATGCCGTTGAAAAAATAAAAAAAATTGAAAAAAGAAAAATTCCGATTATTGAAGTTTTACTGAAAAAAAAACGGTCCGATCGAAAAAAAAACTAAGTCCAAATTCCGGGATGGACCGTTCCGAGAAAAATTCCGGGATGGACCGTTTCGAGAATAATTCCGGGATGGTGCGATAGACCATTATCTCTCTGTATCGTTGAAGAAAAACATTGAATAATTTTGAAAAAATTATCGCGAATCCGTGAATGCCGTTGAAAAAATAAAAAAAATTGAAAAAAGAAAAATTCCGATTATTGAAGTTTTACTGAAAAAAAAACGGTCCGATCGAAAAAAAAACTAAGTCCAAATTCCGGGATGGACCGTTCCGAGAAAAATTCCGGGATGGACCGTTTCGAGAATAATTCCGGGATGGTGCGATAGACCATTATCTCTCTGTATCGTTGAAGAAAAACATTGAATAATTTTGAAAAAATTATCGCGAATCCGTGAATGCCGTTGAAAAAATAAAAAAAATTGAAAAAAGAAAAATTCCGATTATTGAAGTTTTACTGCAAAGAAAACAGTCCATACGGTCCATCCGAGAAAAATTTCGGATCTCCATATCGTTGAAGAAAAACGAGGAATAATTTTGAAAAAATTATCATAAATCCGTGGACACCGTTGAAATAATAAAAAAAATTGAAAAAAAAAAAAATCCGATTATTGAATTTTTACTGAAAAAAAAACGGTCCGATCGGACCATTATCTCTCTGTATCGTTGAAGAAAAACGTGGAATAATTTTGAAAAAATTATCGTGAATTCGTGAATGCCGTTGAAAAAATAAAAAAAATAAAAAAAAAAAAAATCCCGATTATTGAATTTTTACTGCAAAGAAAACAGTCCGATCGGACCATTATCTCTCTGTATCGTTGAAGAAAAACATTGAATAATTTTGAAAAAATTATCGTGAATCCGTGAATGCCGTTGAAAAAATAAAAAAAATTGAAAAAAGAAAAATTCCGATTATTGAAGTTTTACTGAAAAAAAAACGGTCCGATCGAAAAAAAAACTAAGTCCAAATTCCGGGATGGACCGTTTCGAGAATAATTCCGGGATGGTGCGATAGACCATTATCTCTCTGTATCGTTGAAGAAAAACATTGAATAATTTTGAAAAAATTATCGTGAATCCGTGAATGCCGTTGAAAAAATAAAAAAAATTGAAAAAAGAAAAATTCCGATTATTGAAGTTTTACTGAAAAAAAAACGGTCCGATCGAAAAAAAAACTAAGTCCAAATTCCGGGATGGACCGTTCCGAGAAAAATTCCGGGATGGACCGTTTCGAGAAAAATTCCGGGATGGACCGTTTCGAGAATAATTCCGGGATGGTGCGATAGACCATTATCTCTCTGTATCGTTGAAGAAAAACATTGAATAATTTTGAAAAAATTATCGTGAATCCGTGAATGCCGTTGAAAAAATAAAAAAAATTGAAAAAAGAAAAATTCCGATTATTGAAGTTTTACTGAAAAAAAAACGGTCCGATCGAAAAAAAAACTAAGTCCAAATTCCGGGATGGACCGTTCCGAGAAAAATTCCGGGATGGACCGTTTCGAGAATAATTCCGGGATGGTGCGATAGACCATTATCTCTCTGTATCGTTGAAGAAAAACATTGAATAATTTTGAAAAAATTATCGCGAATCCGTGAATGCCGTTGAAAAAATAAAAAAAATTGAAAAAAGAAAAATTCCGATTATTGAAGTTTTACTGAAAAAAAAACGGTCCGATCGAAAAAAAAACTAAGTCCAAATTCCGGGATGGACCGTTCCGAGAAAAATTCCGGGATGGACCGTTTCGAGAAAAATTCCGGGATGGACCGTTTCGAGAATAATTCCGGGATGGTGCGATAGACCATTATCTCTCTGTATCGTTGAAGAAAAACATTGAATAATTTTGAAAAAATTATCGTGAATCCGTGAATGCCGTTGAAAAAATAAAAAAAATTGAAAAAAGAAAAATTCCGATTATTGAAGTTTTACTGAAAAAAAAACGGTCCGATCGAAAAAAAAACTAAGTCCAAATTCCGGGATGGACCGTTCCGAGAAAAATTCCGGGATGGACCGTTTCGAGAAAAATTCCGGGATGGACCGTTTCGAGAATAATTCCGGGATGGTGCGATAGACCATTATCTCTCTGTATCGTTGAAGAAAAACATTGAATAATTTTGAAAAAATTATCGTGAATCCGTGAATGCCGTTGAAAAAATAAAAAAAATTGAAAAAAGAAAAATTCCGATTATTGAAGTTTTACTGAAAAAAAAACGGTCCGATCGAAAAAAAAACTAAGTCCAAATTCCGGGATGGACCGTTCCGAGAAAAATTCCGGGATGGACCGTTTCGAGAATAATTCCGGGATGGTGCGATAGACCATTATCTCTCTGTATCGTTGAAGAAAAACATTGAATAATTTTGAAAAAATTATCGTGAATCCGTGAATGCCGTTGAAAAAATAAAAAAAATTGAAAAAAGAAAAATTCCGATTATTGAAGTTTTACTGAAAAAAAAACGGTCCGATCGAAAAAAAAACTAAGTCCAAATTCCGGGATGGACCGTTCCGAGAAAAATTCCGGGATGGACCGTTTCGAGAAAAATTCCGGGATGGACCGTTTCGAGAATAATTCCGGGATGGTGCGATAGACCATTATCTCTCTGTATCGTTGAAGAAAAACATTGAATAATTTTGAAAAAATTATCGTGAATCCGTGAATGCCGTTGAAAAAATAAAAAAAATTGAAAAAAGAAAAATTCCGATTATTGAAGTTTTACTGAAAAAAAAACGGTCCGATCGAAAAAAAAACTAAGTCCAAATTCCGGGATGGACCGTTCCGAGAAAAATTCCGGGATGGACCGTTTCGAGAATAATTCCGGGATGGTGCGATAGACCATTATCTCTCTGTATCGTTGAAGAAAAACATTGAATAATTTTGAAAAAATTATCGTGAATCCGTGAATGCCGTTGAAAAAATAAAAAAAATTGAAAAAAGAAAAATTCCGATTATTGAAGTTTTACTGAAAAAAAAACGGTCCGATCGAAAAAAAAACTAAGTCCAAATTCCGGGATGGACCGTTTCGAGAATAATTCCGGGATGGTGCGATAGACCATTATCTCTCTGTATCGTTGAAGAAAAACATTGAATAATTTTGAAAAAATTATCGCGAATCCGTGAATGCCGTTGAAAAAATAAAAAAAATTGAAAAAAGAAAAATTCCGATTATTGAAGTTTTACTGAAAAAAAAACGGTCCGATCGAAAAAAAAACTAAGTCCAAATTCCGGGATGGACCGTTTCGAGAATAATTCCGGGATGGTGCGATAGACCATTATCTCTCTGTATCGTTGAAGAAAAACATTGAATAATTTTGAAAAAATTATCGCGAATCCGTGAATGCCGTTGAAAAAATAAAAAAAATTGAAAAAAGAAAAATTCCGATTATTGAAGTTTTACTGAAAAAAAAACGGTCCGATCGAAAAAAAAACTAAGTCCAAATTCCGGGATGGACCGTTCCGAGAAAAATTCCGGGATGGACCGTTTCGAGAATAATTCCGGGATGGTGCGATAGACCATTATCTCTCTGTATCGTTGAAGAAAAACATTGAATAATTTTGAAAAAATTATCGTGAATCCGTGAATGCCGTTGAAAAAATAAAAAAAATTGAAAAAAGAAAAATTCCGATTATTGAAGTTTTACTGAAAAAAAAACGGTCCGATCGAAAAAAAAACTAAGTCCAAATTCCGGGATGGACCGTTTCGAGAATAATTCCGGGATGGTGCGATAGACCATTATCTCTCTGTATCGTTGAAGAAAAACATTGAATAATTTTGAAAAAATTATCGCGAATCCGTGAATGCCGTTGAAAAAATAAAAAAAATTGAAAAAAGAAAAATTCCGATTATTGAAGTTTTACTGAAAAAAAAACGGTCCGATCGAAAAAAAAACTAAGTCCAAATTCCGGGATGGACCGTTTCGAGAATAATTCCGGGATGGTGCGATAGACCATTATCTCTCTGTATCGTTGAAGAAAAACATTGAATAATTTTGAAAAAATTATCGCGAATCCGTGAATGCCGTTGAAAAAATAAAAAAAATTGAAAAAAGAAAAATTCCGATTATTGAAGTTTTACTGAAAAAAAAACGGTCCGATCGAAAAAAAAACTAAGTCCAAATTCCGGGATGGACCGTTCCGAGAAAAATTCCGGGATGGACCGTTTCGAGAATAATTCCGGGATGGTGCGATAGACCATTATCTCTCTGTATCGTTGAAGAAAAACATTGAATAATTTTGAAAAAATTATCGTGAATCCGTGAATGCCGTTGAAAAAATAAAAAAAATTGAAAAAAGAAAAATTCCGATTATTGAAGTTTTACTGAAAAAAAAACGGTCCGATCGAAAAAAAAACTAAGTCCAAATTCCGGGATGGACCGTTCCGAGAAAAATTCCGGGATGGACCGTTTCGAGAAAAATTCCGGGATGGACCGTTTCGAGAATAATTCCGGGATGGTGCGATAGACCATTATCTCTCTGTATCGTTGAAGAAAAACATTGAATAATTTTGAAAAAATTATCGTGAATCCGTGAATGCCGTTGAAAAAATAAAAAAAATTGAAAAAAGAAAAATTCCGATTATTGAAGTTTTACTGAAAAAAAAACGGTCCGATCGAAAAAAAAACTAAGTCCAAATTCCGGGATGGACCGTTTCGAGAATAATTCCGGGATGGTGCGATAGACCATTATCTCTCTGTATCGTTGAAGAAAAACATTGAATAATTTTGAAAAAATTATCGTGAATCCGTGAATGCCGTTGAAAAAATAAAAAAAATTGA
This sequence comes from Rhorus exstirpatorius, assembly GCA_963564615.1. Lineage (NCBI taxonomy): Eukaryota > Metazoa > Arthropoda > Insecta > Hymenoptera > Ichneumonidae > Rhorus > Rhorus exstirpatorius. The sequence continues at coordinate 2,882,532 of OY751320.1, forward strand.
AAAAAGAAAAATTCCGATTATTGAAGTTTTACTGAAAAAAAAACGGTCCGATCGAAAAAAAAACTAAGTCCAAATTCCGGGATGGACCGTTCCGAGAAAAATTCCGGGATGGACCGTTTCGAGAATAATTCCGGGATGGTGCGATAGACCATTATCTCTCTGTATCGTTGAAGAAAAACATTGAATAATTTTGAAAAAATTATCGTGAATCCGTGAATGCCGTTGAAAAAATAAAAAAAATTGAAAAAAGAAAAATTCCGATTATTGAAGTTTTACTGAAAAAAAAACGGTCCGATCGAAAAAAAAACTAAGTCCAAATTCCGGGATGGACCGTTCCGAGAAAAATTCCGGGATGGACCGTTTCGAGAAAAATTCCGGGATGGACCGTTTCGAGAATAATTCCGGGATGGTGCGATAGACCATTATCTCTCTGTATCGTTGAAGAAAAACATTGAATAATTTTGAAAAAATTATCGTGAATCCGTGAATGCCGTTGAAAAAATAAAAAAAATTGAAAAAAGAAAAATTCCGATTATTGAAGTTTTACTGAAAAAAAAACGGTCCGATCGAAAAAAAAACTAAGTCCAAATTCCGGGATGGACCGTTCCGAGAAAAATTCCGGGATGGACCGTTTCGAGAATAATTCCGGGATGGTGCGATAGACCATTATCTCTCTGTATCGTTGAAGAAAAACATTGAATAATTTTGAAAAAATTATCGTGAATCCGTGAATGCCGTTGAAAAAATAAAAAAAATTGAAAAAAGAAAAATTCCGATTATTGAAGTTTTACTGAAAAAAAAACGGTCCGATCGAAAAAAAAACTAAGTCCAAATTCCGGGATGGACCGTTCCGAGAAAAATTCCGGGATGGACCGTTTCGAGAAAAATTCCGGGATGGACCGTTTCGAGAATAATTCCGGGATGGTGCGATAGACCATTATCTCTCTGTATCGTTGAAGAAAAACATTGAATAATTTTGAAAAAATTATCGTGAATCCGTGAATGCCGTTGAAAAAATAAAAAAAATTGAAAAAAGAAAAATTCCGATTATTGAAGTTTTACTGAAAAAAAAACGGTCCGATCGAAAAAAAAACTAAGTCCAAATTCCGGGATGGACCGTTCCGAGAAAAATTCCGGGATGGACCGTTTCGAGAATAATTCCGGGATGGTGCGATAGACCATTATCTCTCTGTATCGTTGAAGAAAAACATTGAATAATTTTGAAAAAATTATCGTGAATCCGTGAATGCCGTTGAAAAAATAAAAAAAATTGAAAAAAGAAAAATTCCGATTATTGAAGTTTTACTGAAAAAAAAACGGTCCGATCGAAAAAAAAACTAAGTCCAAATTCCGGGATGGACCGTTTCGAGAATAATTCCGGGATGGTGCGATAGACCATTATCTCTCTGTATCGTTGAAGAAAAACATTGAATAATTTTGAAAAAATTATCGCGAATCCGTGAATGCCGTTGAAAAAATAAAAAAAATTGAAAAAAGAAAAATTCCGATTATTGAAGTTTTACTGAAAAAAAAACGGTCCGATCGAAAAAAAAACTAAGTCCAAATTCCGGGATGGACCGTTTCGAGAATAATTCCGGGATGGTGCGATAGACCATTATCTCTCTGTATCGTTGAAGAAAAACATTGAATAATTTTGAAAAAATTATCGCGAATCCGTGAATGCCGTTGAAAAAATAAAAAAAATTGAAAAAAGAAAAATTCCGATTATTGAAGTTTTACTGAAAAAAAAACGGTCCGATCGAAAAAAAAACTAAGTCCAAATTCCGGGATGGACCGTTCCGAGAAAAATTCCGGGATGGACCGTTTCGAGAATAATTCCGGGATGGTGCGATAGACCATTATCTCTCTGTATCGTTGAAGAAAAACATTGAATAATTTTGAAAAAATTATCGTGAATCCGTGAATGCCGTTGAAAAAATAAAAAAAATTGAAAAAAGAAAAATTCCGATTATTGAAGTTTTACTGAAAAAAAAACGGTCCGATCGAAAAAAAAACTAAGTCCAAATTCCGGGATGGACCGTTTCGAGAATAATTCCGGGATGGTGCGATAGACCATTATCTCTCTGTATCGTTGAAGAAAAACATTGAATAATTTTGAAAAAATTATCGCGAATCCGTGAATGCCGTTGAAAAAATAAAAAAAATTGAAAAAAGAAAAATTCCGATTATTGAAGTTTTACTGAAAAAAAAACGGTCCGATCGAAAAAAAAACTAAGTCCAAATTCCGGGATGGACCGTTTCGAGAATAATTCCGGGATGGTGCGATAGACCATTATCTCTCTGTATCGTTGAAGAAAAACATTGAATAATTTTGAAAAAATTATCGCGAATCCGTGAATGCCGTTGAAAAAATAAAAAAAATTGAAAAAAGAAAAATTCCGATTATTGAAGTTTTACTGAAAAAAAAACGGTCCGATCGAAAAAAAAACTAAGTCCAAATTCCGGGATGGACCGTTCCGAGAAAAATTCCGGGATGGACCGTTTCGAGAATAATTCCGGGATGGTGCGATAGACCATTATCTCTCTGTATCGTTGAAGAAAAACATTGAATAATTTTGAAAAAATTATCGTGAATCCGTGAATGCCGTTGAAAAAATAAAAAAAATTGAAAAAAGAAAAATTCCGATTATTGAAGTTTTACTGAAAAAAAAACGGTCCGATCGAAAAAAAAACTAAGTCCAAATTCCGGGATGGACCGTTCCGAGAAAAATTCCGGGATGGACCGTTTCGAGAAAAATTCCGGGATGGACCGTTTCGAGAATAATTCCGGGATGGTGCGATAGACCATTATCTCTCTGTATCGTTGAAGAAAAACATTGAATAATTTTGAAAAAATTATCGTGAATCCGTGAATGCCGTTGAAAAAATAAAAAAAATTGAAAAAAGAAAAATTCCGATTATTGAAGTTTTACTGAAAAAAAAACGGTCCGATCGAAAAAAAAACTAAGTCCAAATTCCGGGATGGACCGTTTCGAGAATAATTCCGGGATGGTGCGATAGACCATTATCTCTCTGTATCGTTGAAGAAAAACATTGAATAATTTTGAAAAAATTATCGTGAATCCGTGAATGCCGTTGAAAAAATAAAAAAAATTGAAAAAAGAAAAATTCCGATTATTGAAGTTTTACTGAAAAAAAAACGGTCCGATCGAAAAAAAAACTAAGTCCAAATTCCGGGATGGACCGTTCCGAGAAAAATTCCGGGATGGACCGTTTCGAGAATAATTCCGGGATGGTGCGATAGACCATTATCTCTCTGTATCGTTGAAGAAAAACATTGAATAATTTTGAAAAAATTATCGTGAATCCGTGAATGCCGTTGAAAAAATAAAAAAAATTGAAAAAAGAAAAATTCCGATTATTGAAGTTTTACTGAAAAAAAAACGGTCCGATCGAAAAAAAAACTAAGTCCAAATTCCGGGATGGACCGTTCCGAGAAAAATTCCGGGATGGACCGTTTCGAGAAAAATTCCGGGATGGACCGTTTCGAGAATAATTCCGGGATGGTGCGATAGACCATTATCTCTCTGTATCGTTGAAGAAAAACATTGAATAATTTTGAAAAAATTATCGTGAATCCGTGAATGCCGTTGAAAAAATAAAAAAAATTGAAAAAAGAAAAATTCCGATTATTGAAGTTTTACTGAAAAAAAAACGGTCCGATCGAAAAAAAAACTAAGTCCAAATTCCGGGATGGACCGTTCCGAGAAAAATTCCGGGATGGACCGTTTCGAGAATAATTCCGGGATGGTGCGATAGACCATTATCTCTCTGTATCGTTGAAGAAAAACATTGAATAATTTTGAAAAAATTATCGTGAATCCGTGAATGCCGTTGAAAAAATAAAAAAAATTGAAAAAAGAAAAATTCCGATTATTGAAGTTTTACTGAAAAAAAAACGGTCCGATCGAAAAAAAAACTAAGTCCAAATTCCGGGATGGACCGTTTCGAGAATAATTCCGGGATGGTGCGATAGACCATTATCTCTCTGTATCGTTGAAGAAAAACATTGAATAATTTTGAAAAAATTATCGCGAATCCGTGAATGCCGTTGAAAAAATAAAAAAAATTGAAAAAAGAAAAATTCCGATTATTGAAGTTTTACTGAAAAAAAAACGGTCCGATCGAAAAAAAAACTAAGTCCAAATTCCGGGATGGACCGTTCCGAGAAAAATTCCGGGATGGACCGTTTCGAGAAAAATTCCGGGATGGACCGTTTCGAGAATAATTCCGGGATGGTGCGATAGACCATTATCTCTCTGTATCGTTGAAGAAAAACATTGAATAATTTTGAAAAAATTATCGTGAATCCGTGAATGCCGTTGAAAAAATAAAAAAAATTGAAAAAAGAAAAATTCCGATTATTGAAGTTTTACTGAAAAAAAAACGGTCCGATCGAAAAAAAAACTAAGTCCAAATTCCGGGATGGACCGTTCCGAGAAAAATTCCGGGATGGACCGTTTCGAGAAAAATTCCGGGATGGACCGTTTCGAGAATAATTCCGGGATGGTGCGATAGACCATTATCTCTCTGTATCGTTGAAGAAAAACATTGAATAATTTTGAAAAAATTATCGTGAATCCGTGAATGCCGTTGAAAAAATAAAAAAAATTGAAAAAAGAAAAATTCCGATTATTGAAGTTTTACTGAAAAAAAAACGGTCCGATCGAAAAAAAAACTAAGTCCAAATTCCGGGATGGACCGTTCCGAGAAAAATTCCGGGATGGACCGTTTCGAGAATAATTCCGGGATGGTGCGATAGACCATTATCTCTCTGTATCGTTGAAGAAAAACATTGAATAATTTTGAAAAAATTATCGTGAATCCGTGAATGCCGTTGAAAAAATAAAAAAAATTGAAAAAAGAAAAATTCCGATTATTGAAGTTTTACTGAAAAAAAAACGGTCCGATCGAAAAAAAAACTAAGTCCAAATTCCGGGATGGACCGTTCCGAGAAAAATTCCGGGATGGACCGTTTCGAGAAAAATTCCGGGATGGACCGTTTCGAGAATAATTCCGGGATGGTGCGATAGACCATTATCTCTCTGTATCGTTGAAGAAAAACATTGAATAATTTTGAAAAAATTATCGTGAATCCGTGAATGCCGTTGAAAAAATAAAAAAAATTGAAAAAAGAAAAATTCCGATTATTGAAGTTTTACTGAAAAAAAAACGGTCCGATCGAAAAAAAAACTAAGTCCAAATTCCGGGATGGACCGTTCCGAGAAAAATTCCGGGATGGACCGTTTCGAGAATAATTCCGGGATGGTGCGATAGACCATTATCTCTCTGTATCGTTGAAGAAAAACATTGAATAATTTTGAAAAAATTATCGTGAATCCGTGAATGCCGTTGAAAAAATAAAAAAAATTGAAAAAAGAAAAATTCCGATTATTGAAGTTTTACTGAAAAAAAAACGGTCCGATCGAAAAAAAAACTAAGTCCAAATTCCGGGATGGACCGTTTCGAGAATAATTCCGGGATGGTGCGATAGACCATTATCTCTCTGTATCGTTGAAGAAAAACATTGAATAATTTTGAAAAAATTATCGCGAATCCGTGAATGCCGTTGAAAAAATAAAAAAAATTGAAAAAAGAAAAATTCCGATTATTGAAGTTTTACTGAAAAAAAAACGGTCCGATCGAAAAAAAAACTAAGTCCAAATTCCGGGATGGACCGTTTCGAGAATAATTCCGGGATGGTGCGATAGACCATTATCTCTCTGTATCGTTGAAGAAAAACATTGAATAATTTTGAAAAAATTATCGCGAATCCGTGAATGCCGTTGAAAAAATAAAAAAAATTGAAAAAAGAAAAATTCCGATTATTGAAGTTTTACTGAAAAAAAAACGGTCCGATCGAAAAAAAAACTAAGTCCAAATTCCGGGATGGACCGTTCCGAGAAAAATTCCGGGATGGACCGTTTCGAGAATAATTCCGGGATGGTGCGATAGACCATTATCTCTCTGTATCGTTGAAGAAAAACATTGAATAATTTTGAAAAAATTATCGTGAATCCGTGAATGCCGTTGAAAAAATAAAAAAAATTGAAAAAAGAAAAATTCCGATTATTGAAGTTTTACTGAAAAAAAAACGGTCCGATCGAAAAAAAAACTAAGTCCAAATTCCGGGATGGACCGTTTCGAGAATAATTCCGGGATGGTGCGATAGACCATTATCTCTCTGTATCGTTGAAGAAAAACATTGAATAATTTTGAAAAAATTATCGCGAATCCGTGAATGCCGTTGAAAAAATAAAAAAAATTGAAAAAAGAAAAATTCCGATTATTGAAGTTTTACTGAAAAAAAAACGGTCCGATCGAAAAAAAAACTAAGTCCAAATTCCGGGATGGACCGTTTCGAGAATAATTCCGGGATGGTGCGATAGACCATTATCTCTCTGTATCGTTGAAGAAAAACATTGAATAATTTTGAAAAAATTATCGCGAATCCGTGAATGCCGTTGAAAAAATAAAAAAAATTGAAAAAAGAAAAATTCCGATTATTGAAGTTTTACTGAAAAAAAAACGGTCCGATCGAAAAAAAAACTAAGTCCAAATTCCGGGATGGACCGTTCCGAGAAAAATTCCGGGATGGACCGTTTCGAGAATAATTCCGGGATGGTGCGATAGACCATTATCTCTCTGTATCGTTGAAGAAAAACATTGAATAATTTTGAAAAAATTATCGTGAATCCGTGAATGCCGTTGAAAAAATAAAAAAAATTGAAAAAAGAAAAATTCCGATTATTGAAGTTTTACTGAAAAAAAAACGGTCCGATCGAAAAAAAAACTAAGTCCAAATTCCGGGATGGACCGTTCCGAGAAAAATTCCGGGATGGACCGTTTCGAGAAAAATTCCGGGATGGACCGTTTCGAGAATAATTCCGGGATGGTGCGATAGACCATTATCTCTCTGTATCGTTGAAGAAAAACATTGAATAATTTTGAAAAAATTATCGTGAATCCGTGAATGCCGTTGAAAAAATAAAAAAAATTGAAAAAAGAAAAATTCCGATTATTGAAGTTTTACTGAAAAAAAAACGGTCCGATCGAAAAAAAAACTAAGTCCAAATTCCGGGATGGACCGTTTCGAGAATAATTCCGGGATGGTGCGATAGACCATTATCTCTCTGTATCGTTGAAGAAAAACATTGAATAATTTTGAAAAAATTATCGTGAATCCGTGAATGCCGTTGAAAAAATAAAAAAAATTGAAAAAAGAAAAATTCCGATTATTGAAGTTTTACTGAAAAAAAAACGGTCCGATCGAAAAAAAAACTAAGTCCAAATTCCGGGATGGACCGTTCCGAGAAAAATTCCGGGATGGACCGTTTCGAGAATAATTCCGGGATGGTGCGATAGACCATTATCTCTCTGTATCGTTGAAGAAAAACATTGAATAATTTTGAAAAAATTATCGTGAATCCGTGAATGCCGTTGAAAAAATAAAAAAAATTGAAAAAAGAAAAATTCCGATTATTGAAGTTTTACTGAAAAAAAAACGGTCCGATCGAAAAAAAAACTAAGTCCAAATTCCGGGATGGACCGTTCCGAGAAAAATTCCGGGATGGACCGTTTCGAGAAAAATTCCGGGATGGACCGTTTCGAGAATAATTCCGGGATGGTGCGATAGACCATTATCTCTCTGTATCGTTGAAGAAAAACATTGAATAATTTTGAAAAAATTATCGTGAATCCGTGAATGCCGTTGAAAAAATAAAAAAAATTGAAAAAAGAAAAATTCCGATTATTGAAGTTTTACTGAAAAAAAAACGGTCCGATCGAAAAAAAAACTAAGTCCAAATTCCGGGATGGACCGTTCCGAGAAAAATTCCGGGATGGACCGTTTCGAGAATAATTCCGGGATGGTGCGATAGACCATTATCTCTCTGTATCGTTGAAGAAAAACATTGAATAATTTTGAAAAAATTATCGCGAATCCGTGAATGCCGTTGAAAAAATAAAAAAAATTGAAAAAAGAAAAATTCCGATTATTGAAGTTTTACTGAAAAAAAAACGGTCCGATCGAAAAAAAAACTAAGTCCAAATTCCGGGATGGACCGTTCCGAGAAAAATTCCGGGATGGACCGTTTCGAGAAAAATTCCGGGATGGACCGTTTCGAGAATAATTCCGGGATGGTGCGATAGACCATTATCTCTCTGTATCGTTGAAGAAAAACATTGAATAATTTTGAAAAAATTATCGTGAATCCGTGAATGCCGTTGAAAAAATAAAAAAAATTGAAAAAAGAAAAATTCCGATTATTGAAGTTTTACTGAAAAAAAAACGGTCCGATCGAAAAAAAAACTAAGTCCAAATTCCGGGATGGACCGTTCCGAGAAAAATTCCGGGATGGACCGTTTCGAGAATAATTCCGGGATGGTGCGATAGACCATTATCTCTCTGTATCGTTGAAGAAAAACATTGAATAATTTTGAAAAAATTATCGTGAATCCGTGAATGCCGTTGAAAAAATAAAAAAAATTGAAAAAAGAAAAATTCCGATTATTGAAGTTTTACTGAAAAAAAAACGGTCCGATCGAAAAAAAAACTAAGTCCAAATTCCGGGATGGACCGTTTCGAGAATAATTCCGGGATGGTGCGATAGACCATTATCTCTCTGTATCGTTGAAGAAAAACATTGAATAATTTTGAAAAAATTATCGCGAATCCGTGAATGCCGTTGAAAAAATAAAAAAAATTGAAAAAAGAAAAATTCCGATTATTGAAGTTTTACTGAAAAAAAAACGGTCCGATCGAAAAAAAAACTAAGTCCAAATTCCGGGATGGACCGTTTCGAGAATAATTCCGGGATGGTGCGATAGACCATTATCTCTCTGTATCGTTGAAGAAAAACATTGAATAATTTTGAAAAAATTATCGCGAATCCGTGAATGCCGTTGAAAAAATAAAAAAAATTGAAAAAAGAAAAATTCCGATTATTGAAGTTTTACTGAAAAAAAAACGGTCTGATCGAAAAAAAAACTAAGTCCAAATTCCGGGATGGACCGTTCCGAGAAAAATTCCGGGATGGACCGTTTCGAGAATAATTCCGGGATGGTGCGATAGACCATTATCTCTCTGTATCGTTGAAGAAAAACATTGAATAATTTTGAAAAAATTATCGTGAATCCGTGAATGCCGTTGAAAAAATAAAAAAAATTGAAAAAAGAAAAATTCCGATTATTGAAGTTTTACTGAAAAAAAAACGGTCCGATCGAAAAAAAAACTAAGTCCAAATTCCGGGATGGACCGTTTCGAGAATAATTCCGGGATGGTGCGATAGACCATTATCTCTCTGTATCGTTGAAGAAAAACATTGAATAATTTTGAAAAAATTATCGCGAATCCGTGAATGCCGTTGAAAAAATAAAAAAAATTGAAAAAAGAAAAATTCCGATTATTGAAGTTTTACTGAAAAAAAAACGGTCCGATCGAAAAAAAAACTAAGTCCAAATTCCGGGATGGACCGTTTCGAGAATAATTCCGGGATGGTGCGATAGACCATTATCTCTCTGTATCGTTGAAGAAAAACATTGAATAATTTTGAAAAAATTATCGCGAATCCGTGAATGCCGTTGAAAAAATAAAAAAAATTGAAAAAAGAAAAATTCCGATTATTGAAGTTTTACTGAAAAAAAAACGGTCCGATCGAAAAAAAAACTAAGTCCAAATTCCGGGATGGACCGTTCCGAGAAAAATTCCGGGATGGACCGTTTCGAGAATAATTCCGGGATGGTGCGATAGACCATTATCTCTCTGTATCGTTGAAGAAAAACATTGAATAATTTTGAAAAAATTATCGTGAATCCGTGAATGCCGTTGAAAAAATAAAAAAAATTGAAAAAAGAAAAATTCCGATTATTGAAGTTTTACTGAAAAAAAAACGGTCCGATCGAAAAAAAAACTAAGTCCAAATTCCGGGATGGACCGTTCCGAGAAAAATTCCGGGATGGACCGTTTCGAGAAAAATTCCGGGATGGACCGTTTCGAGAATAATTCCGGGATGGTGCGATAGACCATTATCTCTCTGTATCGTTGAAGAAAAACATTGAATAATTTTGAAAAAATTATCGTGAATCCGTGAATGCCGTTGAAAAAATAAAAAAAATTGAAAAAAGAAAAATTCCGATTATTGAAGTTTTACTGAAAAAAAAACGGTCCGATCGAAAAAAAAACTAAGTCCAAATTCCGGGATGGACCGTTTCGAGAATAATTCCGGGATGGTGCGATAGACCATTATCTCTCTGTATCGTTGAAGAAAAACATTGAATAATTTTGAAAAAATTATCGTGAATCCGTGAATGCCGTTGAAAAAATAAAAAAAATTGAAAAAAGAAAAATTCCGATTATTGAAGTTTTACTGAAAAAAAAACGGTCCGATCGAAAAAAAAACTAAGTCCAAATTCCGGGATGGACCGTTCCGAGAAAAATTCCGGGATGGACCGTTTCGAGAATAATTCCGGGATGGTGCGATAGACCATTATCTCTCTGTATCGTTGAAGAAAAACATTGAATAATTTTGAAAAAATTATCGCGAATCCGTGAATGCCGTTGAAAAAATAAAAAAAATTGAAAAAAGAAAAATTCCGATTATTGAAGTTTTACTGAAAAAAAAACGGTCCGATCGAAAAAAAAACTAAGTCCAAATTCCGGGATGGACCGTTCCGAGAAAAATTCCGGGATGGACCGTTTCGAGAAAAATTCCGGGATGGACCGTTTCGAGAATAATTCCGGGATGGTGCGATAGACCATTATCTCTCTGTATCGTTGAAGAAAAACATTGAATAATTTTGAAAAAATTATCGTGAATCCGTGAATGCCGTTGAAAAAATAAAAAAAATTGAAAAAAGAAAAATTCCGATTATTGAAGTTTTACTGAAAAAAAAACGGTCCGATCGAAAAAAAAACTAAGTCCAAATTCCGGGATGGACCGTTCCGAGAAAAATTCCGGGATGGACCGTTTCGAGAATAATTCCGGGATGGTGCGATAGACCATTATCTCTCTGTATCGTTGAAGAAAAACATTGAATAATTTTGAAAAAATTATCGCGAATCCGTGAATGCCGTTGAAAAAATAAAAAAAATTGAAAAAAGAAAAATTCCGATTATTGAAGTTTTACTGAAAAAAAAACGGTCCGATCGAAAAAAAAACTAAGTCCAAATTCCGGGATGGACCGTTCCGAGAAAAATTC
>OY751320.1:2898751-2933159 GCA_963564615.1 Rhorus exstirpatorius
TGTGCTGTGTTCTGTTACCTATCCCGCAGCGTTCGGCGCGCCGGAGCAACTGGATTATCCGCGAAGGTTACGGGTCCAGCCGCCTTTCACTGGGGGAGTCCGACGTCTCCCCAGCTAGACGCCCCGCTAGTCGGACGCTACGGTCATCCGCGTCTTTTTCTATTCCCCATCTAACCCTCCCTTCCCTTCCCATCCCTCCCTCCCAACACACATTCTTCCATCCGGCATACCATCCGTCCCATTCATCCGTCGATCCTTTCATCCATCCCTTTGCTTATTCGTGCTCTAACTAATTACCTTCTTGTGTGGGCCTAGTTTCCTAATTTCCTAATTTCCTAATTTCCTCATTTCCTAATTTCCTTTGTGTGCTCTCTCGTCCGTCCATCCTTCCCTTTTCCCCAGCTTCCGGTTCGGTTCCTATCGGTTCCCTATTTGGTTCCCGATTTGTTCCCGATTTGTACCCCGATCGTTCCTTCCTACTCCGTTTTCCCCATCCGTCCATTCGTCCGTTCATCCATCGAAGCACCCATCCGTCCATCCATCGGGCCACTCACTCGTGCATTCCTTCATCCCTCCATCCTTCCATCCGTCCCTATGTCCATCCGTATTACCTTCCATCCGTCCATCCATCGAACCTTTCACCCGTCCATTCCTCCATACATTTCCATCCCTCCGACATACCGCTCACGACCTACGCTTCCTCCGCTTCCTCCTCCTCTCTTTCTCGACGAACCTGCTCCTCCTGGAATTTCAGCCACAAGACCTCCCTACTAAAGTCAGCGAAAGTCGAGAATGCCTCTGCCGACGACACCAATTGGTGCGCAGCTTCCGGCCATTCTCGATTCCCTACAAGCTCCTGCAGAGCGACTCTCTGGGGCTGGAAGTTTTCGCACTCGAGCAGGGTGTGCACCGCCGTGTCCAGTCGACCACAACGGCACTCTTCCCCATCGCCCCGCATAAATCGGGCGAGGTTCGCACCGAAGTTGCCGTGGCCGGTGAGGAATTGCGCCGTGTAGTGGTCAGGCTGGAGCCAGCGGGCCGCCACCCTGTCAGCGACGCGCTCGAAGAAGGCAAATGTGGTTCGGCCTTTGCTCGAAGATTCCCACGCTACCTGCCACATATTCATTGCCTCTACCTGGATCCTTTTAACTGCATCTCTCGCCGCATGGGGAACTACTACATTATTGATAATTGCATTTCTTCCTACTCTAATGTTGTACCTAGCTCTACGTTCCTCTAGAAGGATGTCTATAGGTAGTTTACCTGCTACGACGCACAGCGCCGGCGTCGATACGGTGTTGTATGCTGACGTCGCCGCGATGAGTGCGCGCCGCTGTCCTGATCCTAGTACCTGCCTATCTCGTTGTGTGCACAGGTCCACCCACCCCGCGGCTCCATGAGAGACCGTCGGCACGAAGGCCCCCTGGTACACAGTAGCTAGCGATTTATATTTAAGACCCCACTCGGTGCAAGCTATTTTCCTAAATTTATTGAAAAGTCTAGCAGTCTTGTCCCTGAGATACGCGCAGTGCGTGCTAACTCCCATCTCGCTATCGAAATGGACCCCCAAGTACCTGACGCTTGATTTGAAACTAATCGCGGTATCACCTATCGTGATACGAGGGTACCTACCAGCCAAATTTGGCCTCCTGACTTGTCTTCTTACGCGGTCGGGGCGATCCCCTCCCCTTCTACCTACCGGTGGGGGGCGGATCCATTCACTCTTGAGGACTATTGCCTCCGTCTTACGCTCCGAGAGACTAAGTTTAGCCGAGGCGCACCATTCGACTATCGCGTCGACGATGCGCTGGCCCCTAGCTTCTATTTCCCTCCTTGAGTTACCCTTGACTAGGACCAGGAGGTCATCTGCATAAGCTACGAAATTATCCGGGACCATATCTTCGAGAATTCTAAGCAGACCATCGAACATGAGGTTCCAACAAGCGGGTCCCAGAACGGAGCCTTGCGGGCATCCTCTGGTCGCCGCCTTGGACACCTCTTCCCTACCCCATGAGATTTTGACCTGCCTATTTTCAAAGTAGCTACAGATCACTCTGAACACATTCGCTGGACATTCTCTCACTCTCAGGCTTTCTAGGACTAGGGGCCACCACACGTTGTCAAAAGCACCGGATATGTCGAAGAGCAACGCCACGGTGTACTGCTCGCGAGAAGCAGCCACCATGCTACGAAGCTCCACGATCGCGTTCTCCGTCGACTTATTCGGAACGAAGCCGAACTGTCGCTCGGAGATCTTTCCCGGTGCCATTGCCGTACGTGCGAGGCGTCCCTTTAGGATAGTTTCGAAGAGTTTCCCTATCACGGAGAGGAGGCAGATGGGTCGGTAAGATTTTGGGTCCTTCTCGTCCTTGTCCTCGCCCTTCAGGAGCACTCGCAGTGAGCCCTCCTTCCAGGCAGAGGGAAAGACGCCCCATTGAAGGCAACCATTAAAGAGGCGGGCTAGTTGGGCGGGGATAAGGGACGCAGCCATCTTCAGCACAGCGACCTCGATGAGGTCGGGTCCCGGGGCCTTGTTGTTTTTCAGGGTTTTTACCACTGCGGCAATTTCCGCCTGGGTAAAGGGATCAGCGTCGGGGGTATCGGGTGCGATGCGTGCACCGTCTCTTACCTCTCTTTGCTGGGGGGTGTCGAGTTGTGCCTGGTCGTCGGGGACGTGCGTATTCAGGAGGCAGCTGGCGGTTTCGTTCATGTCCATTGTGACAGTACCGTTACGCCGGATCGTGCTAAGCACTTTCTCAACTTGGAGTTTATTCGCCTGGTGCTTATAGACGAAGCCCCAGGGCTCCTCGTTGCCGTTCGACGTAACGTACTGCCTCCAGCTCTCGATCTTCGTTCTCCTCACCTCTCTGCAGTAGGCCCGCAACGAAGTACGGTACTCCTGCAGGGTTTCGAGGCGACGAGCCGGATCTCTCTCTCCCTTATACGCACGCCTTAGACGGTAGACTCCCTTCTTGAGGTTTGTCAGCTGGGCTGTCCACCATGGATTGGACTTTCTATGATATTGTTTCCTTGGCATCGACTCGGTGCAAGTGTCCGTGAGAACACCAGTGAGAGCCGAAGCCATTGCCTCGACATCTTCCACCGATTCAAGTGGGAGATTCTCAAGTCTCGCGGCCGAGAAGCCGGTCAGGGTCGCGGCGAACAAGTCCCAGTCGGCTCGTTTGAGATTGAACCGCCTGGTCCCTGCTAGCCCTTCATCCCCTGCGACCCTCGGGACGCGAAGCCTGATATCGAGTGCATTGTGGTCGCTGATGGTCCAGTCCTCGCGCACTCTCCATGCCTCGAAGTATGGGGCCATGGAGGGAGACCCCAGGGTAACATCGATGTATGATGAACCCCTGGTCGTCCAGAAAGTGGGAGGCTGGTCGGCGTTGTTCATAACGTGGAGGTCGAACTCCTGAATGAGCTCCTCCAGTTGAACTCCACGTTGGTTGGACCTGTTGGGGCCCCAAAGGGCGGATCGGGCATTGGCATCAAGGGCAATAAGAATTCTCTTCCCCCTCAGAGAACGAAGCACCGTAGCGAGGTGTCTGAGGTGCTCCTCGATCTCGTCGCTCCACTGAAAATAATGGGAGACGACATAGAACGAGAAGCCGGGTGCCTGCACTTCAGCACAAACACAGTGCGTAGTGCTCAGCTGCGAGATGAAGATCATCTGGAAATCGGGATTGCAGAGAGCAACGGCCGCCCACGGGCGTTGTGAGCGGACCGCTGCTACCCTTATTCCAGTCCCTACTCCGTAGAAGGTGTGGCTGTGGTCCTGCTTCCGGACGTATGGTTCCTGCAAAAGCAGGACGTCCAGTCGCTTCCTGACCACAAGCGAACGCACCTCTGCTGTCACTGTGGCGGAACGTTGCATATTCAGTTGTAGGATCCTAACTTCCATGGTACGATTGTCGCCCGGTACGACAGCAAAGGGAATGGGGGTTTCCGGGGGGTGGGCGTGGTGGGCGGGGGCAGGGGCGGGGTTTTCGTCAGGGCCAGGGTTGGTGGGTGGGACCTGGGGGATGTCTTCTACGTTATCGTCTGCGTTGTCGTCGTGGGTGGGCTCGATTTCGACGGGTGGGATTTTTCTGTCGCATCTAACCAATCTAACCTTTACTGTCATTTTCTTGATTCTATTAGCAAGGGCTTGCGGGATTTCGATCGGGTTCGTGGTCGGGCTGTTGGTTACGCTGGGGTGGGGGCGGGTGGGTGGGTGGGTGGGCTCTTTTTCGGCGGGAGAAACGGTGGGAATACTATCGCACCTAACCAAAATGACTCTTACTATTTTTACGCTAATGTTAATCCTATCGTTATTGACTGGGACCTGAAGGGTCTGAAGGGTCTCTATCGGGTCGGAGAACGATCTCTTGGCTACACTATCGCTGGCGACTACGAATTTAATGGGGGAAACTATCTCGTCGCACCTAATCAATCTAATACTAACTTCTTTAAGCCTAGCATCACTCCTACCGGCAGGAAGGCCGATTTTTGCGTTGTTCGCGGTGCCACTGGCACCGTCGATAGTCGGTCCGTGGGTGGGAACGCGGGGGTCATCGATGGTTTTACGAGGGCGGATTACGCGGAACGGGCGGAGGGTAGAACCGTCGCGGAGAATTGATCCGTTCATTCTCTTGTAGAATCGAGTGACTCGGATGAGGGGGGGCGTGGAGACCGCGACGGTGTCAGTGGCACTTACCTGCAGATGTTGGTGCAGGGGTCCCTCGAGGACTGCTGGCTCCTGGATGGTCGCCAGTCGTTCCCTCACTACGTCGCTTCTCTCCTCCGCCACAGCCGGTGTTCGCTGGGCCGCCACTCTGGAGCCTCCCTCCATCTCCGTCCTCGATTCACCATCGATGACTTGCTGCGCACGAGCAGCCCCCACCCGGAAATCCGAACGGGGGGCTATTTTACTTCCGGAGGATTTTACCCGTGAAGAGCTAGCCATCTTGATATTTGGTATTTTAAAACCCCTCTGGGCTGTACCTGTAGGGAATAAAAAGCTGAAAGAAAAGAGCTGAAAGAAAAGGATTAGTAATTAGACGTTGGACTCTCCAGTCCCCTAACCTGCACGTTGCCGTGAGGCGGGGCCCAAAGAGCCGATGGCTGGGGGGGGGGGGGTAAAGGAGGGTAGAGGGGGGGGGGCAAATTCGAAATTTTTACATTTAGTATTTAGTATTTTGTATTTTGTATTTATAACAAGTACTCTAAGGGGTGAGGGGTAAGAGGGTGCTGAAGTTCACCCCACCGGCCGACGAAAGCGCCTCGCCCGCCAGCCACCGCCGGGGCGGGATCGGGGCCCAGACCCGGCCACCTCTGTCTCAGGAGAACCCTGAGGAGGTTACCTCGATGTTCCTCATTTGCACCACATGTGCATCAGGTGTTGAGGATTTATCCGCACCTAGTGTCAGATTACCGGCCGGGACCGGACACCAACCCGCCCCGCCAGCGACCGACGGGGTCAGCCCCGACGCCAACCGACGGCGCACACTCCCGCACCCAATGGGTCGTCCCAGGACGAGATTTCGGGTCCAGGGCTGCGGCGTCCGATGCTTACGCCTCGCCCGACCCCCGACGAGACGATACGAGGGTCCCGATTCCCCTCCAGGGGGATCGGATCGGATCCTTCCGTGTTCGTCATTTGCAGCAGGCTGCATCGGTTAGCGATTTATTTATCCACACCAGCTCGGGACCCCCGCACCGCCGACGGCGGAGAACGAGGTCAGCGGCAACAACGACCCGCCGCCACCCGGATCCGGGATCGTTCGTTCAAAGTCGTGCTATTTTACATCACCACGACCATGCAGCCCTTGGCACGATGCCTTCCGCCATGGCTTGTGATGTTGTGTGTGTACTCTTAGTCTGTCTGCTCCCTCCGAACCAGTCCGGCAAGGTTGGACCTTCCGGGGGCCGAAGCCCCCACCGGCATAGCTTCGGAGATCATCGCAGAACTCAAGCCCCCTCGCCACGTCAAGGCGGTACACAATCGAGGGGGAGTAGATAGGGACATTTGATGTGTGAACCGTTCGCCCTACGACGAACAGCCCCTGCTACCTCGCCCATAAAGGCATACGCTACGGCAATATCCACTTTCCAGCGAAGGGGCCACTCCCATGGGGAACGGGCGATGGAAAAATCCTTTGGCTTCCGCTGGCGCACAAGCGGAGAGAACGGTTTGGCTGCGCGGCGGCCCGAGTCCCGCCCCGATCGAAGGGCCTGTAGCCCTCCCATCGGCACGGGGGCTCGCATCGCCGCGCACTCACGGGGAACCTCGGGAAGGCCCGCTCTCTGTGTCCCGCCTGGACACAAACCCAGAAAGTGTGAGGATAGGGTGATGGGGCAGTGTGGAGAATGAAGGTATTGTTCGGGTGTGTGTGCATCCTGTGCTCGTGTTATGTGCGTGTGGTGGTGCTGTTTGTTTGTGTGCTGTGTTCTGTTACCTATCCCGCAGCGTTCGGCGCGCCGGAGCAACTGGATTATCCGCGAAGGTTACGGGTCCAGCCGCCTTTCACTGGGGGAGTCCGACGTCTCCCCAGCTAGACGCCCCGCTAGTCGGACGCTACGGTCATCCGCGTCTTTTTCTATTCCCCATCTAACCCTCCCTTCCCTTCCCATCCCTCCCTCCCAACACACATTCTTCCATCCGGCATACCATCCGTCCCATTCATCCGTCGATCCTTTCATCCATCCCTTTGCTTATTCGTGCTCTAACTAATTTCCTTCTTGTGTGGGCCTAGTTTCCTAATTTCCTAATTTCCTAATTCCTTTGTGTGCTCTCTCGTCCGTCCATCCTTCCCTTTTCCCCAGCTTCCGGTTCGGTTCCTATCGGTTCCCTATTTGGTTCCCGATTCGTTCCCGATTTGTACCCCGATCGTTCCTTCCTACTCCGTTTTCCCCATCCGTCCATTCGTCCGTTCATCCATCGAAGCACCCATCCGTCCATCCATCGGGCCACTCACTCGTGCATTCCTTCATCCCTCCATCCTTCCATCCGTCCCTATGTCCATCCGTATTACCTTCCATCCGTCCATCCATCGAACCTTTCACCCGTCCATTCCTCCATACATTTCCATCCCTCCGACATACCGCTCACGACCTACGCTTCCTCCGCTTCCTCCTCCTCTCTTTCTCGACGAACCTGCTCCTCCTGGAATTTCAGCCACAAGACCTCCCTACTAAAGTCAGCGAAAGTCGAGAATGCCTCTGCCGACGACACCAGTTGGTGCGCAGCTTCCGGCCATTCTCGATTCCCTACAAGCTCCTGCAGAGCGACTCTCTGGGGCTGGAAGTTTTCGCACTCGAGCAGGGTGTGCACCGCCGTATCCAGCCGACCACAACGGCACTCCTCCCCACCGCCGCGCATAAATCGGGCGAGGTTCGCACCGAAGTTGCCGTGGCCGGTGAGGAATTGCGTCGTGTAGTGGTCAGGCTGGAGCCAGCGGGCCGCCACCCTGTCAGCGACGCGCTCGAAGAAGGCAAATGTGGTTCGGCCTTTGCTCGAAGATTCCCACGCTACCTGCCACATATTCATTGCCTCTACCTGGATCCTTTTAACTGCATCTCTCGCCGCATGGGGAACTACTACATTATTGATAATTGCATTTCTTCCTACTCTAATGTTGTACCTAGCTCTACGTTCCTCTAGAAGGATGTCTATAGGTAGTTTACCTGCTACGACGCACAGCGCCGGCGTCGATACGGTGTTGTATGCTGACGTCGCCGCGATGAGTGCGCGCCGCTGTCCTGATCCTAGTACCTGCCTATCTCTTTGTGTGCACAGGTCCACCCACCCCGCGGCTCCATGAGAGACCGTCGGCACGAAGGCCCCCTGGTACACAGTAGCTAGCGATTTATATTTAAGACCCCACTCGGTGCAAGCTATTTTCCTAAATTTATTGAAAAGTCTAGCAGTCTTGTCCCTGAGATACGCGCAGTGCGTGCTAACTCCCATCTCGCTATCGAAATGGACCCCCAAGTACCTGACGCTTGATTTGAAACTAATCGCGGTATCACCTATCGTGATACGAGGGTACCTACCAGCCAAATTTGGCCTCCTAACTTGTCTTCTTACGCGGTCGGGGCGATCCCCTCCCCTTCTACCTACCGGTGGGGGGCGGATCCATTCACTCTTGAGGACTATTGCCTCCGTCTTACGCTCCGAGAGACTAAGTTTAGCCGAGGCGCACCATTCGACTATCGCGTCGACGATGCGCTGGCCCCTAGCTTCTATTTCCCTCCTTGAGTTACCCTTGACTAGGACCAGAAGGTCATCTGCATAAGCTACGAATTTATCCGGGACCATATCTTCGAGAATTCTAAGCAGACCATCGAACATGAGGTTCCAACAAGCGGGTCCCAGAACGGAGCCTTGCGGGCATCCTCTGGTCGCCGCCTTGGACACCTCTTCCCTACCCCATGAGATTTTGACCTGCCTATTTTCAAAGTAGCTACAGATCACTCTGAACACATTCGCTGGACATTCTCTCACTCTCAGGCTTTCTAGGACTAGGGGCCACCACACGTTGTCAAAAGCACCGGATATGTCGAAGAGCAACGCCACGGTGTACTGCTCGCGAGAAGCAGCCACCATGCTACGAAGCTCCACGATCGCGTTCTCCGTCGACTTATTCGGAACGAAGCCGAACTGTCGCTCGGAGATCTTTCCCGGTGCCATTGCCGTACGTGCGAGGCGTCCCTTTAGGATAGTTTCGAAGAGTTTCCCTATCACGGAGAGGAGGCAGATGGGTCGGTAAGATTTTGGGTCCTTCTCGTCCTTGTCCTCGCCCTTCAGGAGCACTCGCAGTGAGCCCTCCTTCCAGGCAGAGGGAAAGACGCCCCATTGAAGGCAACCATTAAAGAGGCGGGCTAGTTGGGCGGGGATAAGGGACGCAGCCATCTTCAGCACAGCGACCTCGATGAGGTCGGGTCCCGGGGCCTTGTTGTTTTTCAGGGTTTTTACCACTGCGGCAATTTCCGCCTGGGTAAAGGGATCAGCGTCGGGGGTATCGGGTGCGATGCGTGCACCGTCTCTTACCTCTCTTTGCTGGGGGGTGTCGAGTTGTGCCTGGTCGTCGGGGACGTGCGTATTCAGGAGGCAGCTGGCGGTTTCATTCATGTCCATTGTGACAGTACCGTTACGCCGGATCGTGCTAAGCACTTTCTCAACTTGGAGTTTATTCGCCTGGTGCTTATAGACGAAGCCCCAGGGCTCCTCGTTGCCGTTCGACGTAACGTACTGCCTCCAGCTCTCGATCTTCGTTCTCCTCACCTCTCTGCAGTAGGCCCGCAACGAAGTACGGTACTCCTGCAGGGTTTCGAGGCGACGAGCCGGATCTCTCTCTCCCTTATACGCACGCCTTAGACGGTATACTCCCTTCTTGAGGTTTGTCAGCTGGGCTGTCCACCATGGATTGGACTTTCTATGATATTGTTTCCTTGGCATCGACTCGGTGCAAGTGTCCGTGAGAACACCAGTGAGAGCCGAAGCCATTGCCTCGACATCTTCCACCGATTCAAGTGGAAGATTCTCAAGTCTCGCGGCCGAGAAGCCGGTCAGGGTCGCGGCGAACAAGTCCCAGTCGGCTCGTTTGAGATTGAACCGCCTGGTCCCTGCTAGCCCTTCATCCCCTGCGACCCTCGGGACGCGAAGCCTGATATCGAGTGCATTGTGGTCGCTGATGGTCCAGTCCTCGCGCACTCTCCATGCCTCGAAGTATGGGGCCATGGAGGGAGACCCCAGGGTAACATCGATGTATGATGAACCCCTGGTCGTCCAGAAAGTGGGAGGCTGGTCGGCGTTGTTCATAACGTGGAGGTCGAACTCCTGAATGAGCTCCTCCAGTTGAACTCCACGTTGGTTGGACCTGTTGGGGCCCCAAAGGGCGGATCGGGCATTGGCATCAAGGGCAATAAGAATTCTCTTCCCCCTCAGAGAACGAAGCACCGTAGCGAGGTGTCTGAGGTGCTCCTCGATCTCGTCGCTCCACTGAAAATAATGGGAGACGACATAGAACGAGAAGCCGGGTGCCTGCACTTCAGCACAAACACAGTGCGTAGTGCTCAGCTGCGAGATGAAGATCATCTGGAAATCGGGATTGCAGAGAGCAACGGCCGCCCACGGGCGTTGTGAGCGGACCGCTGCTACCCTTATTCCAGTCCCTACTCCGTAGAAGGTGTGGCTGTGGTCCTGCTTCCGGACGTATGGTTCCTGCAAAAGCAGGACGTCCAGTCGCTTCCTGACCACAAGCGAACGCACCTCTGCTGTCACTGTGGCGGAACGTTGCATATTCAGTTGTAGGATCCTAACTTCCATGGTACGATTGTCGCCCGGTACGACAGCAAAGGGAATGGGGGTTTCCGGGGGGTGGGCGTGGTGGGCGGGGGCAGGGGCGGGGTTTTCGTCAGGGCCAGGGTTGGTGGGTGGGACCTGGGGGATGTCTTCTACGTTATCGTCTGCGTTGTCGTCGTGGGTGGGCTCGGTTTCGACGGGTGGGATTTTTCTGTCGCATCTAACCAATCTAACCTGTACTGTCATTTTCTTGATTCTATTAGCAAGGGCTTGCGGGATTTCGATCGGGTTCGTGGTCGGGCTGTTGGTTACGCTGGGGTGGGGGCGGGTGGGTGGGTGGGTGGGCTCTTTTTCGGCGGGAGAAACGGTGGGAATACTATCGCACCTAACCAAAATGACTCTTACTATTTTTACGCTAATGTTAATCCTATCGTTATTGACTGGGACCTGAAGGGTCTGAAGGGTCTCTATCGGGTCGGAGAACGATCTCTTGGCTACACTATCGCTGGCGACTACGAATTTAATGGGGGAAACTATCTCGTCGCACCTAATCAATCTAATACTGACTTCTTTAAGCCTAGCATCAATCCTACCGGCAGGAAGGCCGATTTTTGCGTTGTTCGCGGTGCCACTGGCACCGTCGATAGTCGGTCCGTGGGTGGGAACGCGGGGGTCATCGATGGTTTTACGAGGGCGGATTACGCGGAACGGGCGGAGGGTAGAACCGTCGCGGAGAATTGATCCGTTCATTCTCTTGTAGAATCGAGTGACTCGGATGAGGGGGGGCGTGGAGACCGCGACGGTGTCAGTGGCACTTACCTGCAGATGTTGGTGCAGGGGTCCCTCGAGGACTGCTGGCTCCTGGATGGTCGCCAGTCGTTCCCTCACTACGTCGCTTCTCTCCTCCGCCACAGCCGGTGTTCGCTGGGCCGCCACTCTGGAGCCTCC
Source organism: Rhorus exstirpatorius (assembly GCA_963564615.1). Lineage (NCBI taxonomy): Eukaryota > Metazoa > Arthropoda > Insecta > Hymenoptera > Ichneumonidae > Rhorus > Rhorus exstirpatorius. The sequence goes on from OY751320.1 coordinate 2,909,991, forward strand.
CTCCATCTCCGTCCTCGATTCACCATCGATGACTTGCTGCGCACGAGCAGCCCCCACCCGGAAATCCGAACGGGGGGCTATTTTACTTCCGGAGGATTTTACCCGTGAAGAGCTAGCCATCTTGATATTTGGTATTTTAAAACCCCTCTGGGCTGTACCTGTAGGGAATAAAAAGCTGAAAGAAAAGAGCTGAAAGAAAAGGATTAGTAATTAGACGTTGGACTCTCCAGTCCCCTAACCTGCACGTTGCCGTGAGGCGGGGCCCAAAGAGCCGATGGCTGGGGGGGGGGGGGGTAAAGGAGGGTAGAGGGGGGGGGGGCAAATTCGAAATTTTTACATTTAGTATTTAGTATTTTGTATTTTGTATTTATAACAAGTACTCTAAGGGGTGAGGGGTAAGAGGGTGCTGAAGTTCACCCCACCGGCCGACGAAAGCGCCTCGCCCGCCAGCCACCGCCGGGGCGGGATCGGGGCCCAGACCCGGCCACCTCTGTCTCAGGAGAACCCTGAGGAGGTTACCTCGATGTTCCTCATTTGCACCACATGTGCATCAGGTGTTGAGGATTTATCCGCACCTAGTGTCAGATTACCGGCCGGGACCGGACACCAACCCGCCCCGCCAGCGACCGACGGGGTCAGCCCCGACGCCAACCGACGGCGCACCCTCCCGCACCCAATGGGTCGTCCCAGGACGAGATTTCGGGTCCAGGGCTGCGGCGTCCGATGCTTACGCCTCGCCCGACCCCCGACGAGACGATACGAGGGTCCCGATTCCCTCCAGGGGGATCGGATCGGATCCTTCCGTGTTCGTCATTTGCAGCAGGCTGCATCGGTTAGCGATTTATTTATCCACACCAGCTCGGGACCCCCGCACCGCCGACGGCGGAGAACGAGGTCAGCGGCAACAACGACCCGCCGCCACCCGGATCCGGGATCGTTCGTTCAAAGTCGTGCTATTTTACATCACCACGACCATGCAGCCCTTGGCACGATGCCTTCCGCCATGGCTTGTGATGTTGTGTGTGTACTCTTAGTCTGTCTGCTCCCTCCGAACCAGTCCGGCAAGGTTGGACCTTCCGGGGGCCGAAGCCCCCACCGGCATAGCTTCGGAGATCATCGCAGAACTCAAGCCCCCTCGCCACGTCAAGGCGGTACACAATCGAGGGGGAGTAGATAGGGACATTTTTTTTTTTTTTTTTTTTTTTTTTTTTTTTTTTATTTTTTCTTCTTTGTGCACTTTGTGCTGCGGCTATCGAGCTTCTCGCTCATTTCCGCTGTTTTTACTCGTTTCCAGTTTTTCAAAACAATTTTCTTTCTATGGATAACGATTTCTTCTTGTTATTATCTTTTCTTGTTAGGTCTCTTTGCCGACTACTTTTAGTCGTTGCCCGTCCCTGCCACGTGGAGGCGGACCTGTTTCTACTTTCTTTTCTTTTCTTTTATCTCTCCTTTCCTGGGCTAACCTGCCCGTTCTTCGCGTTATTCGTCCAGCTCTTGTTCTTGCGCCAGGTACGTTGTCCTTTTCTCGAAAAGTTCCTTCGCGAATCTGTTGAATTTCTCGAAGAGGCTTTTGGTCCGGATGAGTCCCGCATGTTCCCTCGTTGCTTCCAGCTCCTCGTATCTGATGTCCTGATATCCCTCGCATTCCCAAATCAGGTGGTCCACTGTTTCCCTATCCCCGGACTCGCATACCTGGCATCTTCCGTCTTCCGTCAGGTTTCTTCGTTGCAGCGTATCGTTTATCGGGCCGTACCCTGTCATCAGGTATACCGCGAACCTGCTGGGGATGAACCACTCGTTTTTCCTTTTGAATGTGACTTCCTCGATGAACTTATAGAGGTCCCGGCCGTGGTCGTTGTTCTCCCATCTTCTTTGCCATTCGTCTATTATTTCCTCTTCTATTAATTTTCTTTCTCTTTTCAGGTCATCGTCGGCGATCGGCTCTTCATCATCTTCCCCAGGTACGTACTCATATGTTCTCCATCTTATATATTCATTTCTTTTCACTCTATAATTTAGTCCTCTCTTTATTGCCTCGAGGTCGAAGGGAAGTACCCCCGCGACCACTTGAAGTGCTGCAGTTGATGTGGTTCGACATGCCCTCGTCATGGACAGGAGCATCGTGCGCTGCGCTGCGTCCATGTGTCGTCTGGTCATCACTTTACCAGCCTCGCGGCTCCAGAGCGCTGCTCCGTACGTCATTATCGGTACGCATACGCCTCGATATAACGTCTTTACTACGTTCGTCTTTATCCCCCATTCATCCTTGGCCAGCCTTTTGATCGACATTGCAAACCTCGTGATTTTCCCTCTCATCGTTTTGACATGCGTGACAAAGGTGAACTTCGGATCGATGATGATTCCTAGGTACTTAAACTCGTTACAGTATCTAATGTTGTTTCCTCGTACCCTTAGAACTGGGAGTCTCTGCGCATTCATCTTCCCTTTCAGCATCATTGCTTTTGTTTTGACCTCCGAAATGACGAGCTTATGCTCGTCGCACCATTCCTCGACCTTTGTTAGCGCCTCTCTTCCTGTGCCCTCCAGGGCAGCTCTCGAGTCTCCCTTTACTATCAGCACGAGATCGTCGGCATACGCGATCACCTCTACATTACTTGGGTCCAGGTCGTCCCCAATGCTACTGAGTAGCGCGTCCATACACCAGCACCATGCCGCAGGTCCGATTATCGACCCCTGCGGACAGCCCTTCTCCATTGTCCGCTTTTCGTGGTTGAACTCCGACTTGACGAGCATCACTCGTTTCTTAAAATAGCTGTCCACTAGTGCCACGATCGTGCTGCTACACTCCGCTGCGATAAGTCTTCGTTTTATGGCAGGCCACCAGAGGTTGTCGAATGCGCCCTGGATGTCCGTGAACACTGCCAGTACGTACTTCTTCTCGCTATGCTCAACACTTTCTCTAAACGCATATAGCGCGTCTTCCGTAGATCGGCCAGGGCGGAATCCGAACTGCCGATTGTTCTCCAGTCTCTTCACATCCCTGTACTGCGCTTGGATTCTCTGGATAATAATCCTCTCGAAGATTTTTCCTATCACCGGGAGTAGGGCTATCGGTCTGTATGACTCGACGCACCTCCGGTCTCTTGAAGGGTCTTTTAGTATGATGCGCAGTTCTGCGCGCTTCCATATGTCTGGGAATTTCTCCCGTCGCAGGCAGTTATTGAACAGGGCCTTTATCGCCGCTCGATCGTGCTTCCAGATAACCTTGATTATTTCCGACGGAATCCCGTCCATCCCCGGCGCCTTTCTATCTTTTGTCGCTTTCATGGCGGCGGCGATCTCTCCGTCCCCTATTTCCGGCTCTAGGTTCATGCACGAGTATCGCGCATTATCTCGTCTGATATTTCGGAGCGTCTCTGGCTCGTTTATACGTGGGTCTTTCGGAACCATTTTTGCCAGCATCGCTCTGGCTGTCTCTCTCCATGTTGTTGTGAACTCCTGATTCGGTAGGGTCAGTGAGCAGGGTATCTCCTTCCTTTTCCACTTATCGCGGGCTATCTTATATACTATTCCCCATGGATTGTCATTTCCTTCCTTCTTGACAAACTGCTTCCAGGATTCCTGCTTTGATTTCCTTATTCCTGCCGTATATTCGTTCCTTACTCGGCTGAAACGTCTCTTGAGGCCTTCAACATCCGGGTTGCCCGTTCGCCTTGCTCGGGCCAACTCCCTCTTTGCTCTCCTCACTTCAACCCTTCGCTGCTGAAGCTCGGCTGTCCACCACGGTACAGAATTACTCCTCACCACTTTTCCTCTTAGTGTCGCCTCGCAGACAGCAGCAGTGACACCGCCAAAAACTCGTGCCGCCTCCTCTGGGTCGCTTGTCTCGATTCTTCGCCTGTTAGCCTGCGTCATCTTCCTGTCATATTCCTCCACAAACCTTTCCCAGTTTGCCCCTGCCAGCCTATATCCAGCTCTATAGATGGTGGGTCTCTCGGCTTCCTCTTCACCGTAAATCTCGTACATGACCATGTTGTGGTCGCTCGCGCCGCATTCCAGGGTTACCCTCCAGTTACGGACGGCATTGCCCAGGTCCGCGGATGCTAGTGTCACGTCAATATTTGATTCTCCCTGTGTACTCGAGTACGTGTAGTGGTTTGCCGGCTCGTTGACAACCAACAGCTCCTCTTCCGCTATAAACTCCTCAAGAGCACTGCCTCTGCGGTCAAGGCTTCCCGAGAACCACATTGGGGATTTTGCATTTGCGTCGACCGCCACAATGATCCCAGCCTCTTCGTCCTTCTGTCGGATCTTCCTGAGAAGGGCGCCTATCGTTCGTAAATGTCTTTCAATCGGGTGAGAGAATTGGCAATACGCACTAATCACATAGGTCGTTTTTGCTCCCTTTGTGATGCTGACGCACACCACATGGTCTGATGTCTCCGTGTCGATATGAAAGACTTCCATCCCCGGATTTGCGACCAGTATCGAAACCCAGGGTGTTTCCGAGCTGGGCTGTATTACCCTAATGTTTTGGCTGTTATATCCTACGACTTTTCCCTTGAAAGAGTACGGCTCCTGCAGGCAGAGTATATCTATTTTCTCTTGTTCGAGCAAAGCTCTGATTTCCCCTGCCGCTGCAGCGGATCTTGCGGCATTGATTTGCCCAACCTTCACTCCCATTGTATTTTCGATCGGTATAGATCCACTTGCCGAAGGTACTCTGGGCACCTTCGGTCGTTTGCCGTGTGATTATGTGCCGGCCTGCGCGCTCTTTTGCAGTTGCTGCAGCTGGGGTTCTCCTTCGTGGGACATTCCGTTCGGAGATGCCCTCCTCCCCCGCAACTTTCGCATTTCTTTTCGGCTGCCGTGCAGGTTCTTGCGATGTGCCCAAATGCGTTGCACTTAAAGCATCTCGTGACGTTCACATAGTCACTGACTCTGTACGATCTCCACATCGCGAACACCCTTCCCGCCTCGATCAACTTCTTATGCATCGGCCCCGGGAGCTCGAGTATGATGTTGGAATTCCCGTTCCGGTTTTTAAAGCCGTGCCGGTACGTGATGGCTTCCTTCAGGGCATCGGCCCCTGGTCCTGCGATATCCCAATTCTTTTGGACCAATTCGTCAATTACTTCTTCGATGTTTGCTTCTCTTTCGACATCATATATGATGACGCATGGTGAGAGCTTCCTGGGGCTTTCGGTTTTTAGGCCGATTGCCTCCAGTCCCGCCTCCTTTACCATCATCACGTCCATCGTGCGTTCGACCTCAATCGCAACGCCTTTCTTTCTCATACATCTTAGGTTTCGGACCTTTAGTTTCGATCGTACTGGCTTTAGAGCCTCCATCACTGCGCTTCTCAATTCCTCATTCGTCCTTGCATCCTCTTCGCTTGTCGGTTTTACGAGGACCACCTCGGTCCTTGGCCTTGACCTTGGACGGGGTGGGTCCCTTCTTCCGGTGAGCCCGGAGCCTCCTGGTGCGCCAACTCTGCCTCCGGTCAAAACCTCGGCAAAGGTTGGTCGCTGCCCTGCCTTCCTGGCCATTTTCGCATCCTTGGCGCTTTCTCTCGCCTTTTCTTTCTCTGCTTCCAGCTGCGTCTTCATTTTTTCCGCTGTCACAACCTGTTCGTACAGCTTGTTTTCTAAAGAAGACCATTTTGCCAGGATAAACCGGATGGCCGTCTTGTTTACCTTATTCGTCTCGTTGAAAAGGTACGTCTCGAGATCGAGCCTGTGCTCCTGGATTTCGTTCATTATCGGAGGCATGCGATCGTATTCCTCTTCCTCCGGGTCTGCGTCTTTGTCACTTCTTCGCCGTTTTCCCTCGGCTTCATCATCATCTGAGTCGGCGGATGCCGATGGATCTCGGCTTCGCTTCCCCCGACTCGCGTTGTCGCCCGGCTCGATCGTCTCCATAATCCATCTCTCCCTTTCTTCTCTTTCGGCATCCTCCCACCTTCTCTCTTCCTCCTCATCTCTACCCTGCGTTCTGCTCCCCTGGGTGCCGCTCGAATGAGCCCCGGCGCCCTCACTCCCAGTATTTTGATTTTTTGTTTTATTGTTTTTCATGTTTGATCCCACGAGTACGCCGGAAAGTAGGTCAACCCGACCAGAGCCGGTCATTGGCCGGGCAAGGTGTGGATACAACGGGGTTCCACCAGGTGCCCCGAGGTGGATCGTTCGAGGCCGCGCAGTTTTACGTCACCGCGACCATGCAGCCCTAGGCACGATACCTTACACCGTAGCTTGTGACCTGTGTTGCTCTTGGACGAGACCTCCCCGGCAAGCCAAGGGGCGGTTAAGCCGCTTGACCCGCACGGATCAATGGTCCGAGCCCCCCCACCACGACAAGGTGGCAACACGTCGGGGGGGAGTAGATAGGGACATTAATCACCTTGTTGTATTTAACGTGCCGTCTCCGCCTCTCGGCATACGACACGGCACCCATGTGCGAGGGGCCGAGATCACGCCCTGCCAGCGCACCTCCTCGGCTAACTGCGCGAAGCATGTTAGCCGCCTTGACTACCAATTCCCGCCCGGTGGCCGAACCGTTTGGCCCCTTGGTCTGGGGGGGAGTACCTTCAAACCTCCCTACGGTCTTAGATAGGACCGTGCCCGAGTTGATGATCACGACGCAACTCACACGCCATATCACCACTGCCACCACGAATCCGACCCTAGGCCGGGGGATGGCGGCAAGCCGCCATCGGGCTCCCCGGCTCCCGTGGTACCAGTATTCGCCAATGGTGAGACGTTCGTGGGTCAACTTGGCCCACTCCAGTCTAGGCTTCAGGCCAGCCTTGGTACTGGTCGACCAGCTCGGGTACGCGGGTGCACCAAACCCGAGAGGGCCGGGGCTATACGGCCTCCTGCACCCTCCCCTGCGTACTCATTCATACCACTCACCCAACATCTCTCCTGAGACCCGTGGGTCTAAGGGTGGGACGACTTCCCGTCGACACCACCGGGTCTCCGCATTTCTGACACCTCTTGCCTTACAACTCGGCTGCCTTCCGGCCAACTTTCCGCCTTACGGCCACTTGACTTAGCTTGTCAGAGCTCCAGGGCATGGTGCGGCGGAGGAACGCACCTTCCCTTGGAGGCTCTGACGCACAATTCTGACACCTCTCGCAACGAGCCCCACCTGCAAACATCTCCACCTGGCTTTCGCCCATCTCGAACTGGCTTTCGCCCAACACCGACTGACCACAGTCTAACCACACGATCCGATCCGAGAGCATCGTGCGTGGTTCTCTCTTCCTGCCCTGGGAGTTCGGGGGGATGGGGCCTGCCCCCGCCAGTGCTCTGTGAGCCTCCCTCGCACGTACCTCCGGAACCTCACCGCGCTGCACTTAGCTTAGCTCCGCCGACCTCTCAGGACCGCGGTTTCCTGAGGTAGCCGGCTCGGCCAGAGCCCCCCCGCCACGACAAGGCGGCAGCGCATGGGGGGGAGTAGATAGGGACATTTGATGTGTGAACCGTTCGCCCTACGACGAACAGCCCCTGCTACCTCGCCCATAAAGGCATACGCTACGGCAATATCCACTTTCCAGCGAAGGGGCCACTCCCATGGGGAACGGGCGATGGAAAAATCCTTTGGCTTCCGCTGGCGCACAAGCGGAGAGAACGGTTTGGCTGCGCGGCGGCCCGAGTCCCGCCCCGATCGAAGGGCCTGTAGCCCTCCCATCGGCACGGGGGCTCGCATCGCCGCGCACTCACGGGGAACCTCGGGAAGGCCCGCTCTCTGTGTCCCGCCTGGACACAAACCCAGAAAGTGTGAGGATAGGGTGATGGGGCAGTGTGGAGAATGAAGGTATTGTTCGGGTGTGTGTGCATCCTGTGCTCGTGTTATGTGCGTGTGGTGGTGCTGTTTGTTTGTGTGCTGTGTTCTGTTACCTATCCCGCAGCGTTCGGCGCGCCGGAGCAACTGGATTATCCGCGAAGGTTACGGGTCCAGCCGCCTTTCACTGGGGGAGTCCGACGTCTCCCCAGCTAGACGCCCCGCTAGTCGGACGCTACGGTCATCCGCGTCTTTTTCTATTCCCCATCTAACCCTCCCTTCCCTTCCCATCCCTCCCTCCCAACACACATTCTTCCATCCGGCATACCATCCGTCCCATTCATCCGTCGATCCTTTCATCCATCCCTTTGCTTATTCGTGCTCTAACTAATTTCCTTCTTGTGTGGGCCTAGTTTCCTAATTTCCTAATTTCCTAAATCCTTTGTATGCTCTCTCGTCCGTCCATCCTTCTCTTTTCCCCAGCTTCCGGTTCGGTCCCTATCGGTTCCCTATTTGGTTCCCGATTTGTTCCCGATTTGTACCCCGATCGTTCCTTCCTACTCCGTTTTCCCCATCCGTCCATTCGTCCGTTCATCCATCGAAGCACCCATCCGTCCATCCATCGGGCCACTCACTCGTGCATTCCTTCATCCCTCCATCCTTCCATCCGTCCCTATGTCCATCCGTATTACCTTCCATCCGTCCATCCATCGAACCTTTCACCCGTCCATCCCTCCATACATTTCCATCTCTCCGACATACCGCTCACGACCTACGCTTCCTCCGCTTCCTCCTCCTCTCTTTCTCGACGAACCTGCTCCTCCTGGAATTTCAGCCACAAGACCTCCCTACTAAAGTCAGCGAAAGTCGAGAATGCCTCTGCCGACGACACCAATTGGTGCGCAGCTTCCGGCCATTCTCGATTCCCTACAAGCTCCTGCAGAGCGACTCTCTGGGGCTGGAAGTTTTCGCACTCGAGCAGGGTGTGCACCGCCGTGTCCAGTCGACCACAACGGCACTCTTCCCCATCGCCCCGCATAAATCGGGCGAGGTTCGCACCGAAGTTGCCGTGGCCGGTGAGGAATTGCGCCGTGTAGTGGTCAGGCTGGAGCCAGCGGGCCGCCACCCTGTCAGCGACGCGCTCGAAGAAGGCAAATGTGGTTCGGCCTTTGCTCGAAGATTCCCACGCTACCTGCCACATATTCATTGCCTCTACCTGGATCCTTTTAACTGCATCTCTCGCCGCATGGGGAACTACTACATTATTGATAATTGCATTTCTTCCTACTCTAATGTTGTACCTAGCTCTACGTTCCTCTAGAAGGATGTCTATAGGTAGTTTACCTGCTACGACGCACAGCGCCGGCGTCGATACGGTGTTGTATGCTGACGTCGCCGCGATGAGTGCGCGCCGCTGTCCTGATCCTAGTACCTGCCTATCTCGTTGTGTGCACAGGTCCACCCACCCCGCGGCTCCATGAGAGACCGTCGGCACGAAGGCCCCCTGGTACACAGTAGCTAGCGATTTATATTTAAGACCCCACTCGGTGCAAGCTATTTTCCTAAATTTATTGAAAAGTCTAGCAGTCTTGTCCCTGAGATACGCGCAGTGCGTGCTAACTCCCATCTCGCTATCGAAATGGACCCCCAAGTACCTGACGCTTGATTTGAAACTAATCGCGGTATCACCTGTCGTGATACGAGGGTACCTACCAGCCAAATTTGGCCTCCTAACTTGTCTTCTTACGCGGTCGGGGCGATCCCCTCCCCTTCTACCTACCGGTGGGGGGCGGATCCATTCACTCTTGAGGACTATTGCCTCCGTCTTACGCTCCGAGAGACTAAGTTTAGCCGAGGCGCACCATTCGACTATCGCGTCGACGATGCGCTGGCCCCTAGCTTCTATTTCCCTCCTTGAGTTACCCTTGACTAGGACCAGGAGGTCATCTGCATAAGCTACGAAATTATCCGGGACCATATCTTCGAGAATTCTAAGCAGACCATCGAACATGAGGTTCCAACAAGCGGGTCCCAGAACGGAGCCTTGCGGGCATCCTCTGGTCGCCGCCTTGGACACCTCTTCCCTACCCCATGAGATTTTGACCTGCCTATTTTCAAAGTAGCTACAGATCACTCTGAACACATTCGCTGGACATTCTCTCACTCTCAGGCTTTCTAGGACTAGGGGCCACCACACGTTGTCAAAAGCACCGGATATGTCGAAGAGCAACGCCACGGTGTACTGCTCGCGAGAAGCAGCCACCATGCTACGAAGCTCCACGATCGCGTTCTCCGTCGACTTATTCGGAACGAAGCCGAACTGTCGCTCGGAGATCTTTCCCGGTGCCATTGCCGTACGTGCGAGGCGTCCCTTTAGGATAGTTTCGAAGAGTTTCCCTATCACGGAGAGGAGGCAGATGGGTCGGTAAGATTTTGGGTCCTTCTCGTCCTTGTCCTCGCCCTTCAGGAGCACTCGCAGTGAGCCCTCCTTCCAGGCAGAGGGAAAGACGCCCCATTGAAGGCAACCATTAAAGAGGCGGGCTAGTTGGGCGGGGATAAGGGACGCAGCCATCTTCAGCACAGCGACCTCGATGAGGTCGGGTCCCGGGGCCTTGTTGTTTTTCAGGGTTTTTACCACTGCGGCAATTTCCGCCTGGGTAAAGGGATCAGCGTCGGGGGTATCGGGTGCGATGCGTGCACCGTCTCTTACCTCTCTTTGCTGGGGGGTGTCGAGTTGTGCCTGGTCGTCGGGGACGTGCGTATTCAGGAGGCAGCTGGCGGTTTCATTCATGTCCATTGTGACAGTACCGTTACGCCGGATCGTGCTAAGCACTTTCTCAACTTGGAGTTTATTCGCCTGGTGCTTATAGACGAAGCCCCAGGGCTCCTCGTTGCCGTTCGACGTAACGTACTGCCTCCAGCTCTCGATCTTCGTTCTCCTCACCTCTCTGCAGTAGGCCCGCAACGAAGTACGGTACTCCTGCAGGGTTTCGAGGCGACGAGCCGGATCTCTCTCTCCCTTATACGCACGCCTTAGACGGTATACTCCCTTCTTGAGGTTTGTCAGCTGGGCTGTCCACCATGGATTGGACTTTCTATGATATTGTTTCCTTGGCATCGACTCGGTGCAAGTGTCCGTGAGAACACCAGTGAGAGCCGAAGCCATTGCCTCGACATCTTCCACCGATTCAAGTGGAAGATTCTCAAGTCTCGCGGCCGAGAAGCCGGTCAGGGTCGCGGCGAACAAGTCCCAGTCGGCTCGTTTGAGATTGAACCGCCTGGTCCCTGCTAGCCCTTCATCCCCTGCGACCCTCGGGACGCGAAGCCTGATATCGAGTGCATTGTGGTCGCTGATGGTCCAGTCCTCGCGCACTCTCCATGCCTCGAAGTATGGGGCCATGGAGGGAGACCCCAGGGTAACATCGATGTATGATGAACCCCTGGTCGTCCAGAAAGTGGGAGGCTGGTCGGCGTTGTTCATAACGTGGAGGTCGAACTCCTGAATGAGCTCCTCCAGTTGAACTCCACGTTGGTTGGACCTGTTGGGGCCCCAAAGGGCGGATCGGGCATTGGCATCAAGGGCAATAAGAATTCTCTTCCCCCTCAGAGAACGAAGCACCGTAGCGAGGTGTCTGAGGTGCTCCTCGATCTCGTCGCTCCACTGAAAATAATGGGAGACGACATAGAACGAGAAGCCGGGTGCCTGCACTTCAGCACAAACACAGTGCGTAGTGCTCAGCTGCGAGATGAAGATCATCTGGAAATCGGGATTGCAGAGAGCAACGGCCGCCCACGGGCGTTGTGAGCGGACCGCTGCTACCCTTATTCCAGTCCCTACTCCGTAGAAGGTGTGGCTGTGGTCCTGCTTCCGGACGTATGGTTCCTGCAAAAGCAGGACGTCCAGTCGCTTCCTGACCACAAGCGAACGCACCTCTGCTGTCACTGTGGCGGAACGTTGCATATTCAGTTGTAGGATCCTAACTTCCATGGTACGATTGTCGCCCGGTACGACAGCAAAGGGAATGGGGGTTTCCGGGGGGTGGGCGTGGTGGGCGGGGGCAGGGGCGGGGTTTTCGTCAGGGCCAGGGTTGGTGGGTGGGACCTGGGGGATGTCTTCTACGTTATCGTCTGCGTTGTCGTCGTGGGTGGGCTCGGTTTCGACGGGTGGGATTTTTCTGTCGCATCTAACCAATCTAACCTGTACTGTCATTTTCTTGATTCTATTAGCAAGGGCTTGCGGGATTTCGATCGGGTTCGTGGTCGGGCTGTTGGTTACGCTGGGGTGGGGGCGGGTGGGTGGGTGGGTGGGCTCTTTTTCGGCGGGAGAAACGGTGGGAATACTATCGCACCTAACCAAAATGACTCTTACTATTTTTACGCTAATGTTAATCCTATCGTTATTGACTGGGACCTGAAGGGTCTGAAGGGTCTCTATCGGGTCGGAGAACGATCTCTTGGCTACACTATCGCTGGCGACTACGAATTTAATGGGGGAAACTATCTCGTCGCACCTAATCAATCTAATACTGACTTCTTTAAGCCTAGCATCAATCCTACCGGCAGGAAGGCCGATTTTTGCGTTGTTCGCGGTGCCACTGGCACCGTCGATAGTCGGTCCGTGGGTGGGAACGCGGGGGTCATCGATGGTTTTACGAGGGCGGATTACGCGGAACGGGCGGAGGGTAGAACCGTCGCGGAGAATTGATCCGTTCATTCTCTTGTAGAATCGAGTGACTCGGATGAGGGGGGGCGTGGAGACCGCGACGGTGTCAGTGGCACTTACCTGCAGATGTTGGTGCAGGGGTCCCTCGAGGACTGCTGGCTCCTGGATGGTCGCCAGTCGTTCCCTCACTACGTCGCTTCTCTCCTCCGCCACAGCCGGTGTTCGCTGGGCCGCCACTCTGGAGCCTCCCTCCATCTCCGTCCTCGATTCACCATCGATGACTTGCTGCGCACGAGCAGCCCCCACCCGGAAATCCGAACGGGGGGCTATTTTACTTCCGGAGGATTTTACCCGTGAAGAGCTAGCCATCTTGATATTTGGTATTTTAAAACCCCTCTGGGCTGTACCTGTAGGGAATAAAAAGCTGAAAGAAAAGAGCTGAAAGAAAAGGATTAGTAATTAGACGTTGGACTCTCCAGTCCCCTAACCTGCACGTTGCCGTGAGGCGGGGCCCAAAGAGCCGATGGCTGGGGGGGGGGGGGGGGGTAAAGGAGGGTAGAGGGGGGGGGGCAAATTCGAAATTTTTACATTTAGTATTTAGTATTTTGTATTTTGTATTTATAACAAGTACTCTAAGGGGTGAGGGGTAAGAGGGTGCTGAAGTTCACCCCACCGGCCGACGAAAGCGCCTCGCCCGCCAGCCACCGCCGGGGCGGGATCGGGGCCCAGACCCGGCCACCTCTGTCTCAGGAGAACCCTGAGGAGGTTACCTCGATGTTCCTCATTTGCACCACATGTGCATCAGGTGTTGAGGATTTATCCGCACCTAGTGTCAGATTACCGGCCGGGACCGGACACCAACCCGCCCCGCCAGCGACCGACGGGGTCAGCCCCGACGCCAACCGACGGCGCACCCTCCCGCACCCAATGGGTCGTCCCAGGACGAGATTTCGGGTCCAGGGCTGCGGCGTCCGATGCTTACGCCTCGCCCGACCCCCGACGAGACGATACGAGGGTCCCGATTCCCTCCAGGGGGATCGGATCGGATCCTTCCGTGTTCGTCATTTGCAGCAGGCTGCATCGGTTAGCGATTTATTTATCCACACCAGCTCGGGACCCCCGCACCGCCGACGGCGGAGAACGAGGTCAGCGGCAACAACGACCCGCCGCCACCCGGATCCGGGATCGTTCGTTCAAAGTCGTGCTATTTTACATCACCACGACCATGCAGCCCTTGGCACGATGCCTTCCGCCATGGCTTGTGATGTTGTGTGTGTACTCTTAGTCTGTCTGCTCCCTCCGAACCAGTCCGGCAAGGTTGGACCTTCCGGGGGCCGAAGCCCCCACCGGCATAGCTTCGGAGATCATCGCAGAACTCAAGCCCCCTCGCCACGTCAAGGCGGTACACAATCGAGGGGGAGTAGATAGGGACATTTTTTTTTTTTTTTTTTTTTTTTTTTTTTTTTTATTTTGTCTTCTTTTGTTTGCGGCTATTCGAGCTTCTCGCTCATTTCCGCCGTATGCTTCATTTTGCTTTTGCTTTTCCATTCGTTATCGTTTTGGGATCCTTCCCTTACTTATTTCACTCTTATTATCTCGTTTCTCTAGAGTCTTTCTCTTTTCTTTTCTTTTTCTTTACTTTCTTTTCAGGTCACTTAGCCGCCCGGTTTCCCGGTCGTTGCCCGTCCCTGCCACGTGGAGGCGGACCTGTTTTTCTACTTTCTGTTTTTATTCGTCTCCTGCTTCTTCTCTTTCCTCTTCCTCCTCCTCAAGTATCCTCCTCCGGCTTTCGAACAGGCTTCTCGAGAAATCGTCAAATTTCCTGTATCGTTCTCGTGTGCTGATTAGCTCCCTGTGGTCTCTAGTTTCCTGTAGCTCCCTGTAGCGGATGTCCCGGTAGGCTTCGCATTCCCAGAGCATGTGGTCCACAGTTTCTCTCGTTCCCTCGTTGCAGACTTGGCAGGTGCCATCGTCCGTGAGATTCCTCCGGTTTAGTGAGTCGTTTATGGGGCCGTAGCCGGTCATCAGGTATACTGTGAATCTCCCCGGCAGAAACCACCGATTTCTGGCCTTGAATCTCACGTCTCGCATGAATCTGTATAGGTCCAGTCCATGCTCGTTGTTTTCCCATCGTCGTTGCCACTCCTCCATGATTTCTTCGTTTATCCTTCTCCCTTCCACTTTCAGGTCGGGTAGTTGTCCCTCGTCGCGTGGCTCGTATCGATACCCATTCCATGCCGTGCGCTCATTTTTCCGTACTCGATACATAAGCCCTCGTCGTATTACCTCCAGGTCCAGCGGGGGCGTGCCAGCCACCACTTGCATCGCTGCCGTCGACGTCGTTCTGCACGCTCGTGTCAGCGCGAGTAGCATCGTTCGTTGTGCCGCGTCTAGATGTCTCCGATTCATCGATTTTTCGGTTTCTTTGTACCACATCGCTGCCCCATATGTTGCTATTGGCACGCACGTCCCCTGGTATATCGTTCTCATTACGTTTGTTTTGATTCCCCATTCGTCTTTCGCTAGTCTACGTATCGACATCGCGAATTTCGTAATTTTTCCCCTCATATTCTTCGTGTGCTGGATGAAGGTCATCCGCGAGTCAACAGTCACTCCCAGATACTTGTAGCTGTCGCAGAATCGTACGTGGTGGTCTCCCATTCGTATTCGTGGCATTCTTTGTGCACTGAAGGTTCCCTTTAGCAATAGTGCCTGTGTCTTCGTCTCCGAGAGGGTAAGCTTGTGCATCTTGCACCATTCCTCCACCCTTTCCATTACAGCCCTAGCCGTTCTTTCTAGAGTCTCCCGCGCATTTCCTCTAACTATCAGCACGAGGTCATCTGCGTAGGCAAATGCCTCGGCCTCCTGCGGGTTGACTTCGCTCTGAATCTCGTTCAGTAGGGCGTCCATACACCAGTTCCAGGCCGCTGGTCCCACTATCGATCCCTGGGGGCATCCTTTCTCCATGGTGCGCTTGCACTTTTGGTGCATCGTTTTTAGGATCGACACTCGCTTTTTAAAGTAGCTGTCCATTATCGTCATGAGGTTACTGCTGCATTTCGCAGCAGTAAGCCGCTTTTTAATTGCTGGCCACCAGAGATTATCGAAGGCCCCCTGGATGTCCGTGAAAATTGCCACAACATATTTTTCCTCGCTCTGCGTCACACCTTCCTTAAAGGCCATAAGCGCGTCTTCAGTTGACCTGTTTGGTCGAAACCCGAACTGTCTCTTGCTTCCGAGTTTTTGCTCGTCATATTGTTGTTGTACTCTCGCGACTATTACTCGTTCGAAGACCTTTCCGACTACTGATAGCAGTGCTATCGGTCTGTATGAGTCTACTGACTCTCGGTCTCTCGTCTGATCCTTCAGAATGATTCGAAGTTCGGCTTCCTTCCAAACTTCCGGGAATATCCCTCTTTGAAGACAGTTATTGAAAAGTACCCTCAACGATTCTTTGTCGTGGTCCCATATTGTTTTTAGGACTTCAGGCAGGATCGCGTCCATGCCTGGTGCCTTTTTTGCTTTCATCTTTTTGACGGCTAGGCTAATCTCACGTTCGGTTATTTCCGGCTCGAGGTTCATATTTATGTACCTGTCATTTTCTCTCCTTATGATCGTCATGCCTTCGAGTTCTCCGACTCTTGAGTCTTTGGGCACCATTTTCCGAATCATGATTTGAGCAGTCTCCTGCCAGGTCAGTGTTTTGCTCTGGTCTGCTTTTACTATCGTGCCTGGTATTTCCGTCTTCCGTAGCTTATCTCGGGCGATTTTATAAGCTAAACTCCACGGGTTGCTATTCCCCTCGACTCGGACAAATTCCCTCCACGTCTCCTGCTTAGATTTTCGCACAGCCGATGTGTATCGGTTTCGGAGGTATGTCAGTCGTCTCCTGAGATCTGGCACCCGTTCCTGCACTCCCTGCCTTCTTGCTCGCGCTAGTTCCTTTTTTGCTCGTTTCAGCGCGTTCCGTTGTTGCTGCAGCTCTGGCGTCCACCATGGGATCGCTCGTGCCCTTATACGTCTTTTCGGGAGTGACTCATCACACACTGCAATCACGATTCCTCGAAAGGTCTTCGCCGCGTCGTTTGGGTTTTCTCTCGCTAGTCGCCCTTTTGCTTCCGGCGTCATTCGCTCGGAGTACGCACGTTTAAACCGTTCCCAGTCTGCGTTTGCAACCCTATATCCCATGTTCATTCCATTTCGGGGCGCATCGTTTCTCTCGTCTGAGATCTCGAACGATACCATGTTGTGGTCGCTACTGGCGCATTCCTCGGTGATCGTCCAATTTTGCACTGTTCCACCCATATTGCTTGATGTTAGCGTTATGTCAATGTTCGACTGTCCCGTAGTTGAAGCATATGTTGTCATGCTGCTTTGTTTATTTACCACCTCGAGCTCGTGTTCTGCGATAAATCCCTCGACCATTCTTCCCCTTCTGTCCAGGTGGTCAGAGAACCACATCGGGGACTTTGCGTTTGCATCTGCTGTTACGAGGATTTTCGCGGCTGGCTCTTTTTGCCTTATTCGTAGGACGAGTTGTCCGATCGTTTCCAGGTGTCGCTCCACTGGGTGTGAAAACCGACAGTACGCATCTATGATGTAGAACTCGGTGGTCGCACTCTTCACTTGCACGCATATTACGTATTCTGACTCTTCTGTTCTCACCCGGAAGACATCCATTTTCGTGTTGTTAACGATTATTGCCACCCAGGGGTCACCTGTATTCGGCTGTGCCACCCTCACGCCCGGGCTGTTATACCCTATCACCTGTCCTCTGTAGCTATAAGGTTCTTGCACGCATATTACATCATATGCTCCTTGTTCCACTAGGATTCGGATCTCAGCGGCGGCTGCCGCGGATCGTGCGGCATTTATTTGGCCGACCTTTACTCCCATTGCAGTTTCGATCGGTAGATCTCCACTTGTCGAAGGTACTCAGGGCACCTTCGATCGTTCGCCGTATGGTTCTGTGCTGGCCTGCGCGCTCGTTTGCAGTTGCTGCAGCACGGGGTCTCTTTCGTGGGACATTCTGCTCGGAGGTGCCCCCCTCCCCCACAGCTTTCGCACTTCCTTTCAGCGACCGTGCAGGTCCTCGCGATATGTCCAAATGCATTGCACTTGAAGCATCTCGTGACGTTCACGTAGTCCCCGACTCTGTATGATCTCCACATGATAAACGCCCTTCCCGCCTCCGTCAGTTTCTTGTGCATCGGCCCCGGGAGCTCGAGTATGATGTTCGAGTTCCCGTTCCGGTTCTTAAAGCCGTGCCGGTACGTAATGTCTTTCCTTAGGGCATCGGCTCCTGGCCCTGCGACGTCCCAGTTCTTCCGGATCAATTCATCAATTACCTCTTCCATGTTCGCCTCTCTTTCGACGTCATATATGATGACGCATGGGGAGAGTTTCCTGGGGCTTTCGGTTTTTAGGCCGATCGCCTCAAGTCCCGCCTCCCTGACCATCATTGCATCCATCGTGCGTTCGACCTCGATCGCAACGCCTTTCTTTCTCATACATCTTAGATTTCGGACCTTCAATTTCGATCTTACTGGCTTTAGGGCCTCCATCACTGCACTTCTCAATTCCTCGTTCGTCCTTGCATCCTCTTCGCTTGTCGGTTTTACGAGGACCACCTCGGTCCTTGGCCTTGACCTTGGACGGGGTGGGTCCCTTCTTCCGGTGAGCCCGGTGCCTCCTGGTGCGCCAACTCTGCCTCCGGTCAAAACCTCGGCAAAGGTTGGTCGCTGCCCTGCCTTCCTGGCCATTTTCGCTTCCTTGGCGCTTTCTCTCGCCTTTTCTTTCTCTGCTTCCAGCTGCGTCTTCATTTTTTCCGCTGTCACAACCTGTTCGTACAGCTTGTTTTCTAAAGAAGACCATTTTGCCAGGATGAACCGGATGGCCGTCTTGTTTACCTTATTCGTCTCGTTGAAAAGGTACGTCTCGAGATCGAGCCTGTGCTCCTGGATTTCGTTCATTATCGGAGGCATGCGATCGTATTCCTCTTCCTCCGGGTCTGCGTCTTTGTCACTTCTTCGCCGTTTTCCCTCGGCTTCATCATCATCTGAGTCGGCGGATGCCGATGGATCTCGGCTTCGCTTCCCCCGACTCGCGTTGTCGCCCGGCTCGATCGTCTCCATAATCCATCTCTCCCTTTCTTCTCTTTCGGCATCCTCCCACCTTCTCTCATCCTCCTCATCTCTACCCTGCGTTCTGCTCCCCTGGGTGCCGCTCGAATGAGCCCCGGCGCCCTCACTCCCAGTATTTTGATTTTTTGTTTTATTTTTTATCATGTTTGATCCCACGAGTACGCCGGAAAGTAGGTCAACCCGACCAGAGCCGGTCATTGGCCGGGCAAGGTGTGGATACAACGGGGTTCCACCAGGTGCCCCGAGGTGGATCGTTCGAGGCCGCGCAGTTTTACGTCACCGCGACCATGCAGCCCTAGGCACGATACCTTACACCGTAGCTTGTGACCTGTGTTGCTCTTGGACGAGACCTCCCCGGCAAGCCAAGGGGCGGTTAAGCCGCTTGACCCGCACGGATCAATGGTCCGAGCCCCCCCACCACGACAAGGTGGCAACACGTCGGGGGGGAGTAGATAGGGACAGTGGGAATCTCGTTAATCCATTCATGCGCGTCACTAATTAGATGACGAGGCATTTGGCTATTTTTCCTGTGTCCCTCCCGCCCTTCGCTAATTTCTCTCTTTCGAGATATCTCAACGAAGAGCGGTGGGACAGACTTTCGAGGATATACCCCCTCGTATGGTTAAAACTTAACAACTTTTTACTCCCAGCTCTTCCACTGCCAACGGTCCGCTATAACGGACTTCGAAAAATTAGTCTTAACAGAGTTCACCCGCTCGAGTAGCGGGTGATTTGCGGGTCTTAGCCGCCCTCTTGAAGAGAGGACGTTTACAGGGAAAACCTCGTGAAGGTGCCCGCCCAGACGCATCTGGCTCTGCCGCCGTGGCTGTCCCCCTTTAGGGGCGCCTCATGTTACGACTCGCACCAGTGGGCTTTTTTGGCGCTGATGCCTCATCCCCCTGGGCTATTCTTTTGCCTTGTGGCTCGTTCTTATCTCCATGTGCGGCTCATGGAACCTAGTAATAATTTAATGGGTACTACCCTTGTCATCGTGCTTTCGCGTGTCAGAATTGCTCGTCGTAGTCAATGAATTTGTTGGCGATCTCTATTGATGATCGAAGAGCCATCAACGAGATTGTGAGGATGTCCTTCTTCGTTAGCCCGAGCCTTTGCAGATCTTTTTGCGTTCTGCGTGGCATCGCTCCTCTACTGCCGACCACAATTGGCATTACCGTTCCTTTGGCGCCGCCTGTTCTTATGGCTATTAGCGCTGCTGTCCGACTATATTTTTCGATTTTCTCTTCGGCTCCGTCTTCCAGCGATGTTTTATTTTCGTACCTTACGGTAATGTCTGCCACGACTACTTCTTCGCCAATCCTTATCACCAAGTCTGGTTTCTTGAGCTCCCCAAATTCGCTTACAGTGGGCTCCACGAATGTTGGGTATCTCGTTGACACTTTGTTGGCCACGAATTCTTTAATCTCATCATGTCTTCGAATTCGTGCCGTCTTTGTATGTATACACTGGCCAAGTATGTGGCCCAGTGTTTCGGGTTGAACCCTGCACCTTCGACATCTCACGTCCATACCTCTAGTTGTTCTTGCTAGAACAACTCTGGTGCCAAAGGTGTTCGTTCTTAATTTTATTGCATCCGCAAATCGTCCACCTTTTATCAATGTTGGGTCCATTAGCCACCTATTTCCCACTCGATCTCTTTCGAACGTGCGCACACCATGTCCCTGAGACACTAGCTGGGCCCACTGGTTCGTATCGTTTCTCACAGTTTTGCTTTTTAGCGCTTCGTACTCTTCCATGCTTTCAGGGAGTCTACTTCCCAAGAGTATCGCGTTTTTCCTCGCTACGCCCTTTAAATCGCTTCTGAGACATGCCTCACGCAGAACTGGGTCTTGCGTTTCTTTTGTTTTGAGGTATGCTCGAATGACGCTTAACTGTATCGTGCGCTCGAATTTTATCAATCCCAATCCTCCTCTAGCCCTTGACGTGTAGAAGAAGCCTGTCGTGGTAGAGGAGGTGAGATGAAGCATTTCTTTCACTTGCTGTCGGATCTCTTGATCGAGTAGCTTCAGCGTTCCCTTCGCTGTTCGGTTATTCGTCAGTGGATAAATGAATTTTGGGAGTATAAACGTTTGCAGTAGGTCAAGTTTTTGTCGTGGCTTTAGCTTGAGCCTACGCACGTTTTTAACCACTTGCTTTATCGTGGGGACTTCTGTGCCTTTCAGCAGCCCTCTCCACGGTCCCACCTTGACGCCCAAGTACGTCAGGGACTCGTCAGCTCTTACCTCAGGTATCTCTTCATCTCCAACCCGAAGCTTGGGATTGGTGATGTACCAGGTCTTAGATTTTGAGCTGATTTGGAATGCGCTGCACTTCCCTGCCGACAGTGACATTCCTAGTCTCGTCAAGTAGCTAGTTACCATGAGTAGCTGCTCTTGCGCTTCCCTCTCGTCTTCTGACAAGAGCACCAGGTCATCGGCAAAGGCCAGCACTGCTACTTCAGCTTGTCCCAAACTGATCCCTCGCGTCTCGTTACTTATTTTCACGAGGAGATCATCGATAGCAAGATTGAACAGGAGCGGAGATAATGGGTCGCCCTGTTTAACTCCTCTTTTCAGACCTATGTCGACTTTGCCATCACTTGCTTTTATTGTCGTCGTACAGTCTCGGTACATTTCGCTTATGTACTTGCTTATGTACGGCGGCACCCCTTTTCTTTCCAGGCTTGGTCTAAGGCACGAATGCGGAACTGTATCGAATGCTTTGGATACGTCCAATATCGTAAACACTCCTCCGTCCATCGCTTTTGCCGTAGCAATAGCTTCGTTTAAAATTATAATATTTAGGGCACAGCCGTTTTCTGCTGTGAATCCCTTTTGACGTGGTGACTGGGCGATAAATTTTCGTAGCTTTGCGTCCATGATCGCGGAGAAAATCCGACCGACCATGGATCCGACTGTTATCGGTCTCCAGTTACGCACGTCTTCTGGGTCTTTGCCCTCTTTTGGAATGAGTGCCGTTCGATTTTTCCGCCATGCTTTGGGGTAATGTGCCTCTCTTATTAAAATATTAAAAAGTACTGCCAATACCTCCGGTATGGCAGCCTTTGTCAAATTGCTTTTCTTAATATTATCGAGCCCGGGGGCCGAGTTGCTATCGATTTTTGAGATTCGAGTTCGGATGTCCTTAGGACTTATTGGTGTAAATATTTCACCGATATCTCGTGACTCGTTCATCGTTTGCTCGGGTATTCTTGGCCCTGTTTGACCCCAGAGATCGTTATACAGGTTCTGTATATCTTCCTTTACTGGCAGGCTTTTTCGCATTTCAATATACGAAAAGTCCCCTCTTACTGCCATATCCGCCAGCTTTTTCGGATGTGAGGCGTATAGATCTTGGCATCTAGCATAAGCATATCGCCTCCTTCTATTCGCATCCGGCTGTCGCTGATTCGCACCTTGCCTCGGATTTCGTCTAATGCCTCTTGCTTCAGGCTCGACTCTCGCTCGCTCTTCTTCTGGAACCAGGATCTGCGTGAAATTATCCACCAGCCTGTCCAACTCGTCTCTCAGTCGTTCCGGTGCTTCCTGATGAGCTACCCATATATTTCGGATCTCTTCTCCGATATCTGATACCGTATTCCCCACGGGGATCGCTATCGATCGAATATAATCGTTCATTGCCACTCTCCACCGGTCTAGTTGGTCTACCCGGGGATCTTCTCCTTCTTCGGCACTCAGGAAGTCACCTGCGTCAGAGCCTTCTTCATTACTTAATTCATTGTTTTCTGACATTTCTGTTTCCGGGCTCGTGTCCTCCTCCTCTGACTCGTTCGAGTCGGAGACACTTTCTTCCCCTTCATCTTCTTCTTCAGAGCTAGTCTGTTGGGCGACAGCTTGTCTCTGAATGAGCCTTCTTTTATCGCTTATTTGTTTTATTGTTCTTCCAGGGAAGAATGGCAGCAAGGCTTTATTAGGATACCTCTCGTGTTTGTATCTTTCATTGAGAGTTCTCAGTCGCTCCGTTTCTTCTTCGCTCCACACATAAGCGACTCGACCCGGCCTCCCATCTCTTTGCAATGCTTGTCTCCTTCTTTCGTTTCTTAAGAGTGGGTGCACGTGTCGTTCGTGTTGTGATAGCCCTATCTGCGAATCACATGAGAACTCACACTGGTCACATTGAAATGCTCGGGGCGGGGCTGGATCTTGAGGCCCCTTGCATCGGCTTTTATGTCCGTGCCAATTTCTAAGACCTGGGAACTCCCTGCGGCACCGGTTACATCTATAAAAGACGTTTACTTGCCGGTGCTGCTCGTCAAGGTGTTTCGCCAGGTCCCGGAGATTGAGGAAACCTCTGAGTTGGTTTTTCTCCCGGCATTTTTCACAATATGTGGCCCCTATCTCGAGAGGTACATCTATTACCAAATTCGTGTCCGGTTCGTTTGCCAATTCGTCATCTGTGGTCTCGTGTCCTACAGCGGACAAGTCCGCCACGGATGTCCCGAGACCAGGCTCATCCGTGTCCGAGGCGTCTGTGACGTTCTCTGTTTCGTTCATGTTTATGTTTTTATTTTTACGGTTGCCAATTTCCAATTCATAATCTCTCTTCTCCTTGTACATGCCATTTTCGTCACCTTTTCGTTTTCTTGAGCTACGCTCAAGT
>OY751320.1:2938359-2948359 GCA_963564615.1 Rhorus exstirpatorius
CCACGCGCATTGCTTGTCTTTGCCGTGGCGAATGCGAGCACGGAGGACATGTGTCGCGGGGTCCACACGCTTACTTATCTGTAGTGTCGCGAGCCAAAGGCCTACAAGCGATTTTCGGTGCAAACCGGGAATCGCGCAAAAAGAAAAAAAAAAAAAAAAAAAAAAAAAAAACTTACATCTAACTACGGGTTAATACCCGTAGATCGCCGGGCGACAGGCAGATGAGTTGGTATACTTAACAGAGAGTGGCGACTCAATCGCTAAAAGATCGAACATCGTTCGATCAGGAAAGACATTGGTGACAAATTGGCAAGTCCACGGACATGACCACCGGTTCTCCGGTCAGCTCCAGACACTTCTCGGCTGCCTCGGAAAGGGGTGAACGCCTCTAACCCCGGCAGTGGGAAGGTCTGGAGCGGATACGGAAACAACCGTCAGCTGAGACTGATAGGTTACGACTTGAGCGTAGCTCAAGAAAACGAAAAGGTGATGAAAAGGCTTGTATAAGGAAAAGAGAGATTATGAATTGGAAACTGGCAACCGAAAACAAAATAATAAAACCATGGAAATAGAGAACGTCACAGACGCCTCGGACACGGATGAGCCTGGTCTCGGGACATCCGTGGCGGACTTGTCCGCTGTAGGACACGAGACCACAGATGACGAATTGGCAAACGAACAGGACACGAATATGATCATAGAGGTACCTCTCAGGGAAGGGGCTACATTTTGTGAAAAATGTAGAGAAAGAGGTCAAATGCAGGGCTTTCTCAATCTCCGGGACCTGGCAAACCACTTTAACGAGCAGCACCGGCAAATAAACATCGAATATAGATGTAACCGGTGCCGTAAAGTGTTTCCAGGTATACGGAATTGGTATGCGCACAAGGGAAAATGCAAAGGGCCACAATTACCAGCCCAGCCTGGCGCATTTAGATGTGACCAGTGCGAATTTACATGCGATACCCAGATTGGGAAATCACAGCATGAACGGCACGAACACCCGGCCCTGAGAAACGAAAGAAGGAGGCAAGCGTTGCAAAGGGAGGGTAGACCAGGCAGAGTCGCATATGTGTGGAGCGAGGAAGAGACCGAACGATTAAGGGTATTAAACGAGCAATACAGACACGAGAGATACCCAAACAAAAAGCTGCTACCGCACTTTCCGGGAAAAACACTGAAGCAAATCAGTGACAAGAGAAGGCAGATTCAGGAAAGAGGCGAAATCGGTCAACCTCCCGTGCCTTCCTCTTCTTCATCAGAAAGCAGCTCTGAAGAAGAGGAAGCCGAGATAGAAATAATTGAGATACGAGACGAAACAATCGCAACGGATGAAGAAAGAATGGAGGGAAGTGACGAGCAAGTTAGCTCAGACGAGGATGATGAAGCGATAGACTTCCTAAGCGCAGAGGAGGGCGAAGACCCCCGAGACGAGCAATTAAACCGCTGGAAAGAGACGATGGAGAATCGAATTCGCTCGATAACGATTCCCGCAGGGAACGAGATATCGGAGATCGGCGAAGAAATCCGAAACTCATGGCTGGCACAAAGGGAAACACCCGGAGCGCTAAAAGAAGTGCTAGATAGACTAGTTTACGAGATCGCACGGGTACTAGTCCCCGAGGAGGAAAGACCTAGGGTCGAGGCAACAGTAAGAGCTAACAGGCCAAGAACAAGAAACATGAATAACACAAGGCAGCCCGACCACAATAGAAGGAAGCGATATGCGTACGCTAGGTGTCAGGAGCTATACGCCTCTCATCCTAAGAAATTAGCCGACATGGCGGCGAGAGGAGATTTCTCATACGTGGAGATGCGGAGGGAATTACCGAATAAAGCGGATATAGAAGATCTATATAACGATCTATGGGGTCAGCCGGGGCCAAGAGCACCCGTGCAAAGACCAACTGAAAAAAGAGACATAAATGAGGTATTCCCGCCCATCGAGCCAAAAGAAGTCAAAGCACGTATTGCGAAAATTGACAATAACTCAGCCCCAGGGCTTGATAGCATCAAACGCTGCCACTTGACAAAGGCTGCCATACCGGAGGTATTGGCAGTACTTTTTAACATATTATTGAGAGAATCGCATTTTCCAGAGGCGTGGAAGCAAAACAGAACGGTTTTAATCCCAAAAGAGGGAAAAAATCCAGAAGATGTGCGAAACTGGAGACCGATTACAGTGGGGTCTATGATCGGGAGAATATTCTCTGCCATTATCGACACAAAGCTAAGGCAATTTGTGAATCAAACTCCAAGACAAAAAGGATTCACGGCAGAGAATGGGTGCGCCCTAAACATCCTCATATTGAACGAGATCATAGCGACCACAAAAGTAACGGGAGGGGTTACGGCGATATTAGACATATCAAAGGCGTTTGATACGGTCCCGCACTCATGTCTAAAACCAAGTCTGGAAAGAAAGGGAGTACCGCCTCAGATAAGTGATTACATTGAAGAAATGTACAAAGAGTGTAAAACAAAGATTAAGGCATGTGATGGCAGAGTGGACATAAGCTTGCAGAGGGGAGTAAAGCAAGGGGACCCTCTGTCACCACTCTTATTCAACTTGGCGATCGAAGATATGATCGAGAAAGTCGGAAGAGAGACTACGGGAGTTAGTATGGGACAAGCCGAGGTGGCAGTACTAGCCTTTGCCGATGATCTGGTGCTCCTAGCGAGCAACAGAGAAGAGGCACAAAAACAACTCGATATCGTAGTTGACTACTTAACGAGATTGGGGATGAACTTATCGGCCTCAAAATGTAGTGCCTTTGAAATTCAAGCAAAAACGAAAACCTGGTATGTCACTAATCCCAAGCTTAAGATTAGTGACAACGAAATACCGGAGGTAGGAGCAGATGAGTCCCTGACCTACTTGGGGGTCAGAATAGGACCATGGCGAGGTCTGCTAAAAGGCACCGAAGTTCCGACTATCCTGAAAGTGGTTAAAAACGTACGAAAGCTAAAGCTAAAACCGAGGCAAAAATTGGACTTATTACAAACGTACATACTCCCGAGATTCATATATCCGTTAACGAATAATCGAAGCGCAAAGGGCACATTGAATATGATCGATCAAGAAATTCGGCAACAAGTGAAAGAGATCTTACATCTCACGTCCTCAACCGCGACTGGATTCTTTTACACACCGAAATCCAAAGGAGGACTGGGACTGCTGAAATTCGAGCGTACAGTACAACTGAGCATAATTCGTATGTATCTCAAAACGAATGAGACACGGGACGAGGCCGTGCGCGAAGCATGTCTCAGAGGAGACCTAAGAGGTAGTGCAAGAAAGAGCGCGATATCCCTTGGGGGAAGGCTCCCTGAGAACATAGAGGAGTACGAAACTCTAAAAACGAGATCGATGCGCAAAGAAACAGACCGATGGGCAGAATTAACATCCCAAGGACATGGAGTCAGAAATTTCGAGAGAGATAAAATCGGGAATAAATGGTTAACGGACCCGACATTGATAAAAGGAGGGCGATTTACTGACGCGATACGATTGAGAACGAACACGTTCGGAACAAAGGTAGTGTTGGCAAGAACAACGAGAGGCCTAGACACAAGATGCAGAAGATGCAGAACGCAACCCGAGACGCTCGGACATATACTAGGCCAATGTCTGCACACCAAAACGGCACGCATCCGAAGGCATGATGAAATCAAAGAACTAATAGCCAACAAGGTATCAAGGAATTATCCTACTTTCGTTGAGCCGACAATTAATGACTTCGGAGAGCTCAAAAAGCCAGATCTCGTGGTGAGGATCGGAGACGAAGTGTTAGTAATAGACGTAACGGTCAGATACGAACAAGGTTCCTCACTGAAGGATGGAGCGCAAGAGAAGGTCGACAAGTATAGCCGAACAGCGGGGCTAATAGCGGTGAGGACCGGAGCAATGAAGGGAACGGTAACGCCAATCGTGGTCGGGAGCAGAGGCACAATGCCCCGCCAAACGCGAGAAAACCTCCAAAAGCTTGGACTAACGAAAGCGGACATACTCACGATCACGCTAATAGCACTCCGTTCGTCAATAGAAATCGCCAATAAGTTTTTGGACTATGACGATCATGTATAAGAATATAAATGACGAAGGTACGTACCTGATGTGTATGTTGTAATGTCCTGCCATGAGCCGCACATGGACACACGACGATAGCCGAATGGCATATAAATAGCCCGGGAGGTTGAGGCATCAGCGCCAAGAGGACCTACCGGTGCGAGTCGTACAATAGGCGCCCAAAAAGGGACAGCCACGGCGGCAGAGCCAGATGCGTCTGGGCGGGCACCTTCACGAGGTTTTCCCTGTAAACGCCCTCTCTTCAAGAGGGCGGCTAAGACCCGCAAACTACTCACCATTTGGGCGAGTAGACTCTGTTGAAACTAATTTTTCGAAACCCGTTATAGCGGACCATTGGCAGTGGTTTTATTGAGGAAGGAGGCTTGTTAAGTTTGTACCATACGAGGGGGTATATCCTCGGAAATCTGTCTTCACACGTCTTGGCGTGTGAAGACACAGGAAAAATAGCCAAATGCCTCGTCATCTAATTAGTGACGCGCATGAATGGATTAACGAGATTCCCACTGTCCCTATCTACTCCCCCCCGATGTGTGTACCGCCTTGACGTGGCGGGGGGGCTTGAGTTCTGCGATGATTCCCGAAGCTATGCCGGCGGGGGCTTCGGCCCCTGGCAGGTCCTACCTAGCCGGTACGTGGGCCGGACGTGGGCCTGTGGGGGGGCCGGGTGTTGTCTCCGCCGAGGCCACGACGCAGCAAGCCGCGGGCGCATGGAGGGGGAAGTATCGGTCGGGGGGTATCCGCTGGGGGTGTTCGGGCCTGCGGTTGGGGGGCCGGGGCGCTGGTCTTGGCTGTTCGGCCGGGATTGGCGGTCCGGGATTAGGGGTATGGGAGCGAGAGTTTTGTAAGGGTGGATTGAGCTGGGGATTCTCGTGAAAAGCCCCACCTTTATGACTAATGTCCGGTATTCAGAAAGGGTCAAAGGTGCCAACGGACGATGGGCTTCCCACAGCCCAAACAACGAGGGAGGAGGATCTTCGCGTCGGGGGCGGCATCGCCAATCCCTACGTGGAGATTGCGATGATTGACGACAGTGGGCGGCGCATGGCTCCCCCAGCGTCGCCGGCCGTGAAGAGAAGGGCGCTCGCCTCGGGCAGCGACACGTGGAGCGAGACGTCGGCGGTGGAGTCATCTGCCTCGGCGATGCCGCCCGGGCCGAGGTGCTCGAAGGAGAGGAGCAGGCAGCTGAAGAAGAAGAAGAGGCAGTCCCCCAGGACGAGTCCGGGCGCGTCCCGGTCCCCTGATATGGGGTCGGATGGCTCCACGCGAGCAGATAGTAAGGCGGTCACACAGACCTCACCCGATCGCACGACGGCGGACGCCGCGGGTCCCTCGGGGATGCAGTCGGCGCCCGAGAGGGCCAAGGAACCGTGGCTCCTAGTGCAGCGCAAGGGAGGGAAAAAGGGAAAGGGGGGCGTCAAGGACAAGGACACGAGCGCAAGCGATGTCGCTCAGTCCCGATCGAGGTCGTTGAAACGGGCGGCGCTAAGGACTGCCGCTCCGGCTCCGCCGAAGACGGCACTGATGGTCCCGGCGACTGCGTTCGGCGGCGAGGGACCCTCGCGGAACGTCAGCGCCACGGAGCTGGTGGCCCGGGCCGAGCAGCTAGCGGGGGAGGTACGGGCGGTTATGATGGACCCGGCCAACAAGGTGAACAAGGGAGTTGCGACGCAGATCGAAGAGAGGGTATCGGGACTCATGTCCCTCCTAGTCGCGGCAACTGGTACGGTCCAGGGACTCGCGGGAGAGTGCGTAGGGTTGCGCTATGCGCATGAGCACGCGATGCGCCAGATAGGCATACAGGCGGGGACGGCTGGACAGGTAGCGCGTCCTGCTGCCCCTCCGACGGCTGGGCGTCCCACTACGTTCGCTGGGGCCGCAGGTGCGGTGATTCCCGCGGGTGCTGGCCAGCAGACGGCGAGGGCGATTGTAGCGCCGCCGCGTCGCCCTCGTCCGCGGACACCGCGCGTTGGGCAGCACGTAGTTTTCGTGAAGGCAGCGGAGGGTCAGATGGGTTCGGTTGAGGTCAGGGACCGACTGAAGGCCCTGGTCAACCCGGGGGAGGCTTCAATCTGCGTGACGGGGGTGAGGACCACGCGTGGCGGGGTCCTCGTTGAGACGCGAACCGAGGAGGAGCTCGAGTTTTTCCGCACGAGTGAGGCTATCCGCAACGGTGGGCTGACCGTCACGGCCCCGGAGGCGCCGAGGAAAAAGGTGGGAGTGTTCGCGGTGCCTGCGGACACGACGGAGGGTGCGGTCCTGAGCGCGCTAAGGCTGCAGGGACTCCCCCAGATGGGGGAAGATGACTTCAAGTCGGCAGTCAGGGTCGTGAGGACCTCCCCAGGTGGGGGCCGTACGGCCCGGTCAACGAATTACGTCATCGAGGCCTCGCCTGCGGTGGCGACCGCCCTGGTCGCGAGTAGGCGTGTCCTCTTGGGGTGGCACTCGTGCGTCGTTAGAGAGTACGTTGATGAGGACCGGTGCTTCCGGTGCCTGGGCTTCGGCCACTCGGTGGCCTATTGCAGGCAGCGGGCTATTACGTGCGGCTGGTGCGCTGGAGACGGCCACGTGGCAGGGAACTGCCCAGCGAAGGAACAGCCTCCCTGCTGCACCAACTGTCGGGAGGCAGGATTGGGGTCCGCCCACAGGGCAATGGATGGAGCGTGCCCGATGTTCCGGGCAGCGATGGAGCAGGAAAGGGCCGCTGTTACGGAGGAACGGGCCCGCTTAGGGGCCCCAGGGGACCCCGCTTCGGGAGCAGAAAATGGATGATCGGCCTCCCCTGGCGCCTGCCGCCGGTGGGCTGGAGGGCTCGGAGCCAGCTGGGCTTCGCGTCCTCCAGTTGAACTGCCGGCGGTCTCTGGGCGTGATGGCCGAGCTCGGCCAGGCTCTCGTCGAGGGCCGCTATGGTGCCGCCTTGCTGCAGGAACCATACCTGCGGCCGGGCGGGTTTGTGGCAGGTATTCCTGCGTGGATGAGAGTCTTCCAGAGCGGGGACGGTAAATCGGCCGTTGTCCTCGCGGACGCTGCATTGGATGCGACGGTGGTGACCGTCCCGGGTGAGGCGGGGGGTGCAACCGTGTGGGTGCGCGGGGCATTTGGTGCAATTCACCTTTGCTCCGTGTACTGCCGCCACGGGGAGCCCCTCGACGACTATCTTCGATACTTGGAGTGGGTGTTCACCCGACTACCAGGCGCCCCCACACTGGCGGGCATGGACGCGAACGCGGTGTCTCACCTGTGGCATTCGAAGAACCGGCAGAGGGGATACCCCAACGAGATCAGAGGCCGCGAGTTCGAGGCGTTCATAGTCGCATGCGACCTGGAGGTCTTGAACGAGCCATCGTGGGAGTACACGTTCGACGGGCCCACCGGCAGGTCGGACATCGATGTAACGCTCGGGAGGGGTGTCGAGGGGGTGTACCGGGTCGGGTGGGAGATCCTGCCGGACCTGGTGCACTCGGACCACAACGCGATCGGAGTGACGCTTGACCGGAGGGATGGAAACGCCGATGTCCCGCTGCCTGTTCACAGGTGGCGGACCACCGGCGTGGACTGGGTCGCTTACGATGCTGCCCTAGCGCGGGCCGCGGGGGGCCTCGACCGCGAGGCGTTAGCCGCGGAGGGGCCCGTCGCGCTTGCTGGGGCGGTCGTCTCGCTACTGCAGGGGGTTAATGACGCCCTACTGACTGGGGCAGGCACGATTTCACGGAGAAGGTCCCGCTGGTGGAACCAGGAGCTCACCGCAGCGAGGCGTCTCGCCAGGCGAGCCAGGGTTGCCCTGCAGCGAGCGAGGAGGCGCGAAGAGCCTGTGGAGGCCCGGGCGAGGCTCCGGGTTGCCTACCGTGGCCTGTACCGGGACTATCACCGTCTGGTCCTCCACAGGAAGGAGGAGAACTGGCGGTCGTTCGTGGGCGAAGTGGGCAATAACGACCCATGGGGGGACGTCTACCGGATCCTTAGAGGACGGCCCGGCCCTGTCGACATTGGTGGTGTAAGGGTCGGGGGGGAGTTGGCGACCTCCTGGGAAGCGAGTGCCGAGGCGCTCCTGGGCCATTTCTTCCCGCGGTCCGCCGCGGGGGAGCCCCGGGGAGAGGCCGCAGGTCCGGCGCCGGTGAACCCTGCGCCGGTTACGATACGCGAGCTGCAGAGCGCGCTGAAGAAAATGAAGGCCCGTAGTGCCCCGGGTCCAGACGGGCTCACCGTTGCCATGGTGTGGGCGCTGCTAAGAGGCGCACCGGACCTGGCCCTAAGTATGTATAATGGCTGCTTGGAGAATGGAGTCTTCCCGCCCCAGTGGAAGTGCGCCCGGGTGGTGGCCATCCTCAAGGGCCCCGGGAAGCCGCCGGACGAGGCACAATCGTACCGGCCGATTAGCTTATTGCCGGTCATGGGCAAGGTGTTAGAGAAAGTCTTGGTGAGACGGTTGGAGCAGAGGGACGCTCATCGTCTCTCTGACCGCCAGTTTGGCTTCAGGGCGGGTTTGGGCACCGAGGACGCGTTGCACACGGCGATAAGGGTGGTCGAGGGATCCCCACACAGATACGTGCTTGGCACGTTCGTGGACTTTAAGGGGGCCTTCGATCACCTGAGCTGGGGCACGATCCTCGGGCTCTTGCGTGTGGCCGGATGCCCTGAACTCGGCATCTGGGAAAGCTTCTTCAACGACCGGCGGGCATTCATGGCCTCCCGGTATGGACGGATCGAGATCGACGTACAGCGAGGCTGTCCGCAGGGGTCAATGTCCGGACCGATTCTTTGGAATCTGGCCCTGGACCCCCTACTGCGGCGACTGGCTGAAGCAGGATTCGAGGCAGTCGCGTACGCCGATGACACGCTACTGATCTCTTCGGGGGACTCGCGCCTGCGCGTCGAGGCCCAAGCAACGGAGGCGCTCGAGATGGTGAGGGAGTGGGGAGTGGGTGCTGCAGTCGAGATCTCCCTCGAGAAGACCGCCTGCATGATGCTCCGGGGGAAGTTCGCGGATACCAGGCATCCTGGGATCGCTCTGGACGGGAGAGCTGTGCCATACAGGAGGGAGGTACGATACCTGGGTCTCCTCGTGGGTGAGCGGTTAAATTTCGCGCCGCACCTGCGAGGGATCCGGGAGAAGACTGCCGCCCTGGTATGCCAGCTGCGGCGAGTGATGAGGCGGGACTGGGGCCTCCGGCGCGGGACCATCGGATCTTGGTACCGGGGTCTCTTCGTCCCGTGTGCACTGTATGGAGCGTCGATTTGGAGTGGGTACGTGAGAGCGAGGGAGACGGCGCGCGAGCGGCTAAACAGGGCGCAACGTTCGGTTCTTCTCGCCGCGTTGTCGCTCTGCCGCACCGTTTCAACGGAAGCAATGACCGTGCTCATGGGGGTGCTCCCGTGGGACCTGGAGGCAAAATACCTCGAAGCAGCGTTTTTCCTGCGGAGGGGGCTGCCGGTCCCATGGGGGTTCCCCGCGATCGAGGCCGAGGACGAGCCCGCGGCGAAGGCCAGGGCACGCGAGACCGTATGGGGGGAGTGGAGTAGGCGGTGGCAGGAATGCCCGAAGGGCAGGACCACGTATTCGTACGTTCCTGACCCGAGGGTACCGGCCAAGCTCCTGAGGGAGAGTTGTTTCGGGCTGCCCACGGGGTACCTGCTGACGGGGCACGGGTCGCTCAACGAGTACCTCCATCGGAGAACGCTCTCGGCGACGCCAATGTGCCGGTGTGGGGAAGAGGAGGAGACCTCCCATCACGTCCTACTGGAGTGCCGGCTGTACGAGGAGCGACGAGATTTGGAAGCGATGGGCGCGCAGCGAGACGAGGACGGGGCATGGGAGCTTCGAGGGGTTGTCAACTCCCCCGAGAACTTCCGGGCTCTTAGAAGTTTTGCGGGCTGGGCCTTCGACGAGAGGTCCCGGGCCGCTGTCGACGAGTA